>JAAMXV010000579.1:0-72606 GCA_019693495.1 Axilococcus clingmanii
CAGCAGCAGCATGTCCAGACAGTGATGGCTCTGATGGTGGAGTTGTAAACTCGCTCTGGGACCGCCTTGCGGTGAATGGTGATTCATCAGAGTTTTTCCTCCCCGCTGGCTTGGGGGGTCTTAAAAACACCTTTTGTCTAGTGCCCCAAGTTCCTGACTCTGGCGCTATCGGTAGAATACCTGGCAAATCCATTCTCAAACTAGGCTCTGGACCCACCGTCGATATGCTGGGAGTCCCGTCATCGTTTGAGACAAGCACTGTTGATGCACTTAATTTGCTGTCGTTCAAAGTACTTTCCTTTTTTAACTTTGATGAAGGAGGTTCTACACAGGGAACTATCATAGTCTGAGAAGAGCCATGCTTTCCCTTGCCTTGGAAGTCAGAACCTTGTTTGGCATTGTGGGGCAACCCGTTGTGGTAAGTAAAATCGGCTCGTGTACCAATAGTTGAAATACCGTTGGACAACGTTCGTTTGACGTCCGAGGGACCAAACCTAGATTATAGAAGACCTTCAATCAGTCATAAGTCTTCGATTTTGTGCACGCGCATTGATCGACCCACCATTTCATGTCATAGCTGTCCAACAAGCTATGAATCTGCATTATACTCTCCATCTACTTTTACACCTTTACATGAAACCAATATCGGAAACCTGAGAATGAAAAAACATTGTAAGTCTGAATGACGTGTGTTGAACGTGAAGCGTATTTGTCCCGCAAACGGGGCTGCCATCAATCAGACAAAGAGGGCAGTGAGAGGATTCAGCGTGATGCATGACCCCAGATCTCCAGCATGCAGGGGGTGTCGTCATCAGTTTGAATCCAGCAATTCCATATCTCTTTCTGTTTTCTATACCCTTGTGTTAACAAAACATGTTCCAAGTCTTGCAGCTGTGCAGAGTAAGCCACAATGAGGCCTGGCCTCGTCCCATGCAACACATGTTCTAGAAAGACTGCAGGTTGTTGTGCAAAGCACTCCCTCTCTGATGAAGCCTTTGGGCAGATGCCGGTCAAATCTACCCACTTCCGGTCTTCCACATTCATGCTGTGTACTGCTTGTCTATAGGTATCTGGGGAACAGTCTAAGAACCTCATTGGAATGTGAGAATGTAGATGAGAGTACAGGGGCATAGCATGGCATGGAGTCAGCAATACTGTTGACAAGGACATACGTCTGATTTCCTCTACAGTCTGCAGTAGCCCTGAATGATGCCACAGACTGAAATAGAGTCCTGGTATGAGTTGAATGGCCAGCAGGATCAAAGCCATGGCACGGTTCTTTGATGCGATGCGAGCCGCCCCATGACCACAGTAGGGCATCAACAGCTGGAGTGCCGGAAGCAAAAATCTGAATTCTTTGTGAGCTGGCAGAGAGTATGTCACTATTGAAAGCACTGCCATGTACAGCAGAGCTTTCTTTTTCTTAGTCCCAATCATCATTCCCATAAAGAAAGGTAGCAATAATGTCAAGAATACAGTTGGTAGACCCTGTGTGAGGTTCCAATGCCATGGGTGCCCTCCATACTGAGCCGATCCCCCTTTTAAAAAATTAAACTTGAAAAATTCCCAAGGCACAAGAACCCACCGACCATACATTGCCCTATCCAATAAGATGGAGCTCCCAAGCGTTCCTAAGAGTAGTAACACTCCACTGGAGATGTATTGTCTCAACAAAGCAGAAGCATCCTTCCTTCTACAGAGTTTCCACAGGCGAAACAAGACAAAGGGTGCCCAAGGTACAGCACTTGATGGTCTCACTACGAGACTACACACTGCACACAACAACCATACCCGCTGGTCTCTGTCAAATGTTCCATTCCCCCTGTCACTCTTTAAATAGTAATATGATCCAACAACTGCAAGCATTGCTTCCATTGAGTTTGAGTGTGTCCTGACTGAGCAGTAAAAAGTAAACCAAGACGTGAATTGGCACACTAGTGCCCATTTTGCCGACTGGCGTCCAAACAGCATCATTGCTAACAAGTAGACGTGCCAATCAGTGAGGGCGGCAAAAAGCGATTGAACAATGAGTGGAGTTTTGATGATAATAAACGGTGTATCCAGGCCAGCTAATTGTAGAATTTTGTAGGAAATGGCAAAAATGGCTGGGTGCGCATAAGAACGAAGGCCAGCTGCCCATTCCCACGTGAGGTAACCATAGCCATAGACTAGGCGGTGGGCTATCTCTAAACTCTGCCAGTATTCATCCGGAGCAAATGTTGTGCGAAGAATCAATGCATTGAAAATCCTAAACCCAATGCATAAAAGCAAAATTATGTTCATTGCAAGGCTGAATTGATCCTTGGTCTGATCTCCTCAAACGCAATCTTTAATTAGCAAAGAAGGCATCGTGAACATAGGATCGAAATCTCATAATCCGGCACCAAGGTACAGTCTTGGTATGTAACTGCACACTGTCGACTTCCAATTTGACAATGCTACCTACCCTTTTCATACAGCAACGGTCGCCGAGGCGCCAGATGCTTTATTCCTGAACATAACAGAGTGCATAAACGCCCTTCCGATCCCGTATTTCTCAGAATCAATCGTTTTCAAAACCGGTATCGTCCATAAATTGGTTTATGAGTCGCATTTAGCTATATTGGGGAGACAATGAAGCGCGCAAATGGCATTATAAATCGATTCTGCCTCTTTCTGTTGGGAGCCTTAGTCGTCTTGGGAGGCGAGCCAGAGTATCATAACTATCTGGAGCGTTTCCTTGTCGAGAAATTCAAACCATCCTTCAAGCAGAATGGTTCAAGTATACATGTCAATGTGACAACGCTCCAAGGCGCCTATGGATGGGTCTCAGTCAGCATTGCTGGGGTTGCAGATCCTTCTGATGGTGACATATTAGCTTTGTTTGCACCAGCAAATGCCTACTGGGATGGTGCAGCTCCTGTTAAATATGAGTTTCTTACTGCGGATCCTCACTACCTCACCACCGGCACTGCAGACCTGTCTTTCAGACTTCTGAATCTTCGAACAGACATGCGATTTGTGCTCATCAGTGGTGGTTTGAGAAACCCATCTGCAGAGGCAGAAGGACCAATAATTCACGTACATTCCTCAGACATCCCAACAGGGATCCATTTGCTGGTAGGGGAGCGTCCAAGTGAGACACGCGTCCAATGGACGACGGCACGACCCGGTAGCCCAGCCATAAAGTTTGGCACTCGCTCCGGTCAGCTGGAGTTCCTAGTCCCTGCTATGACTACAACATATTCAAGAGATGACCTCTGTGGAGCCCCTGCCACC
Source organism: Axilococcus clingmanii (assembly GCA_019693495.1). Taxonomy (NCBI): domain Eukaryota; kingdom Viridiplantae; phylum Chlorophyta; class Chlorophyceae; order Chlamydomonadales; family Chlorococcaceae; genus Axilococcus; species Axilococcus clingmanii. The sequence continues at coordinate 3,259 of JAAMXV010000579.1, forward strand.
ACAGCAGGTTGGCTTGACCCCGGTCAGATCAACACTGGATCGATGACAGAGCTGGCTTCAAATACCAGATATTATTATGCGGTAGGGGATTTGGAAACTGATACTTGGAGCGAAGAATATACCTTTATGTCCCACCCAGGTATTGGAGCAGATGTTAGTGTGTCATTTTTAGCGGTCGCAGACCAAGGGGTTGGAGAGCCTGATGGAAGTACGGCAGCGTTCGAGTATCAGGCCGCGCTGGAGGTCGCTGATCGCATGGCTGATGATGTTGCAGCTGGCTATGATCTCAAAGGTGCAAAGAATGAGATAGAAGAGTATTCATTGATAGTTCATAATGGCGATATCAGCTATGCTCGTGGGTACAGTGCATTGTGGGATACTTTCTTTTTGCAACAAGCTCCGGTGGCTACGAGGGTGCCCTATGCGACCACCCCTGGAAATCATGAAATTGACTGGGCTGATGTTGGTATGTATCCAACAATGCTGGACTCGGGAGGAGAATGTGGGGTACCATACGCGACAAGATTCCCAATGCCAACAGCATCCTTGAACAAGCCGTGGTACTCATTTGATTACGGACCTATTCACTTCACCGTCATCAGCAGTGAGCACGATTTCATGGATGGGTCTCCCCAGTACCATTGGATCAGTTCTGATCTGGGGGGAGTTGACAGAGAAGTAACGCCATGGCTGCTTCTGGTCTCCCATAGACCTATATACATCAACGCAGATGATTACGAGTATCCAGCTGGCAAGCAAACGACTGCTCTCCAACTGCAAACTGCACTGGGTCATCTATTGGATAAGCACAGGGTTGATGTGGCGCTGGCTGGTCATCACCACTCCTACCAGAGGACGTGTCCAGTATACAAAAATAAGTGCAAATGGGATAAGCATGGCAGACCTGCTGCAACTGTTCATGTCTGTAATGGCCACGGTGGGGCAGACTTTTATGACAACCCTCTGAGTCCCACCCCCAAATGGTCCGACACTGTCTTCTGGACGACCCATGGTCACTTGAGAATGCATGCAAATGGAACTCATTTCTCAGTAGAAGCTGTAGATAGGGACGATGGAGAGGTTTTTGATTCTTTTACCCTCTCAAAGGTGAAGTCGCATCCCCATATGAAAGATAAGGATGAGAGCATACATGTGGCCCAAGTAGGGCGCAAGATTGGTGCTACTTTTTGATTGTGAGCGGTCTTATTTTATGTTCTTTTTAAGGAAACATTACTGACGACGTTACGTGTTATCTTCTCTGCCCATCTGGTATTCCCCCAAGCTCCCCAACCTGCCATGAACCTCACAAAATCTGCCACCGCCAGGTCGAAATGTCTCCTCATCACGTCTTGAGTGTACTCTTCTGCTGCCTGGGGTGGCAGACGGTTCGTAAGTTCTGTGTGGTAATATTCTAATAGTTCGTCTACATGTTCCTCTGCAATTCCTGGTGCAAGTGAACTCGTGAAGACATAGGCTACATCTTTCATGCCACTTCCCCCTCCAACATACTGAAAATCATAGGCAGCGCACGCGACGGTGTCCCCTGAGCTAAATAGTAAATTTGCAGCCTTGAAATCCCCATGAACTAAAGTTTGGAATTGAGGTTCTGACTTCAAGGCTTCATCTATTTGCTTTGCAGCACGTTTTAATGCTGCATATTCGCCACCCATGGACTCCAGTTCATCCGGTCTCGTTGCCAAATGCCAATATGTCCCCTCTGTCCACACCTTTTCCTTAGGGGGACAACCCCAAAAACATGAGTGGAACTGAGCAAGCCATAATAGAGCTGCTTTTGCATGCACTAGATCTAATGGCCTGCAGCTATTGGGGAACAGTGGTCTGAGATCTTCCAACACCAATGACATTTGATATTCATCACCGGCCATATTGGAAGTGACCACGTAAGGTTTTGCTAGAGGCACGCCCCGCTCTATGAGTCTACCTGCTATTTCCGAATAAAAGGATGCTTCTACTTGGTAGGAATGTAACTTTCTTTCATGAGAAATACCAGTATCATTATGCGGAGGTGTCACACACTTTATTATGAGCTGCCGTTGGGCCTCGCCAGTAGTTCCAGAGACTGAGTAAATTGTACCGTAGCCAGACCATAAGGTAGCCAATTTCGTCAACCTAGAAATACCTATGTCTTTCAGTTCTTCGGATTGACTGCAAAGTGCACCAGCGGTGCCTGCAAACTCGACATCTCCTCTCACGGCTTTTGTTCGGCCCATGGCCTGTCGTATCTGCTTCAAACAAACATTATGAGTGACTGAATTTGCAAAAGACACTATGCTTACTTGCATCGCGATGAAATTGTCCAAGTTCGGCAAAAACGGCAGCCCAAATAGTGGCCATCTTGAGCAGGCCCGGTCAAGTCGAGACACCCCTCCAGGGACATGAGAAGCACACATGCATCCCTTCTCAAAAGCAGGGACAACAGCAAATGGGCTGCATTGATACTGTATGTTTTGTTGTTACATTTTATATGAAAGCTACTTTCCTCTTGATAGGTCCATGATTGACGTATGTTTCCTAGCATACATATCATAGACTGTAGCCTGGCGGCGTACTACTTGCATTTCTTCTAATGATTGGTTCCATAGGAGGTCTAATTGCGTCTTATCCTTCACCTCTACTGATTCTCTAAACCCTTGTTTTGCTCTACGTTTTATGTATTCTCTTATGTTGTAATCTGGAAATTTTTGGCCTGGGAGTCGGGACGAAAGTATGAGAGGACTGTATGGGTTTGATGAATTTTCCCACATAATGCAGGGCAGTTGTCCCTACTTTGTCGATGTTCCATCTTACCTTGTCTAAGAAAAGCCCTGAAGAGAGCCCTGGCCTCTGCTGCTGTTGGCATTGCTATGTGGGTGTGTGAGGAAATCTGATACAAGAAACGGATCGATTGCAATTCGCAGAGCAAATTGGGCTCTTCAAAAAAGTATATAAGGTAAAAATGAATGTAAATTGTGCTCGAATGGAGGAGAACTGACTTTCATTTTAAGGAACACAAAGACTTGAGACGGGCAGATTGGCGGGTTCAGCAGACGTCTCAAACATTTAGATTTTTAGATTATTAAGCGTTGATTATCGGTGCAGATTCCATCTTGATGATAGGAAATTTGCTCCTTGTCGATTATTTCATCACAAATGGCAGCCACCTCTGCTCCAGCAGGCAACATACCAGCGAGCACAGTATTCGGTAAGAGCGATTTGTCGCATATTCTATGTCTCATTCAATTTACAGTATTGTCATATCATACGTGCAGTGGGCAATATCAATTTTGACTTGTCAGAACAAGACGTTATCGACTATTTTTCACAAGTTGGGCCAGTAAAAAGCCTTCGTATTGTCACTGACAGGGAAACTGGCAAACCTAGAGGTTTTGGATTTATAGAATTCCACGATATCCCTACAGCTGAAAGTGCAGTACGAAATCTTAACGGCAGCGAGCTCGGAGGTCGGACGATCAGGATAACATTTGCAGAAGGCGGCACGACAGCAGATTCAAATCGACCCTCCAATCAAACTGCTGAAAGAGCTTCCAAGGCAACAGTAGGAATAGACCTTGCATATCACGCATTTAGAGGCATCGCTGCTTTATTAGGAACAAGTATGCTGCCAGGAACAAGTCCAGATGAGCTCACTCTCATGCTTGCGCGGAAGACGAGGAGCGAGCTGTATCAGTATTTAAATGATATGAAGGAGTATGCTGCAGCACATCCAAATGAAGCAAGGGCATTACTAGCAAACAACCCTCAGCTTGCTAAAGCTTTATTTCAAATGGAGGTCATTCTTGGAATGGTCAGTAATCCTTTGGGGGATACAGTGCCTAGGAATGCAGTCCCCAGAGGAAGAATCAATGGTGGCACGAGCATGCCTCCTCAGCAGCCAGCATACAACACCACACCAATGATGACTTCTGCTACTGCTGTACAGCAACCTCCTGCAGTAATGGATCCAAGGCAGCGCGGTGCTCCAATGGCTCCGCCACTGCAGCCAGCTGGCCCTCGTCCTATGATTTCAGTAACAGCATTGCAACCTCCTGCACCACAGATACCTATGCAACCAGCAGCAGCATTTGCACAGCCAGGAGTTTCTGTACCACCTCCAGCAGCAGCGGCACCTGGAATAGCAGAGCACCAACAGCAATTACTTCAACAAGTACTGAGTCTAACTCCAGACCAAATCGAAGCATTGCCACCCCAACAAAAGGCACAAGTGTTGGCGTTACAACAACAGCTGGGAAGATGATAGCCCTGTAATTAAAATTAAATATATTACATAGCTTTACTAGTTATATTCTAAAATTTTAAGCCATAAAGGGGGCCCGTCCACGCTTCCACTCAACTCTGGAGCTGCCTCAAATCTCCAACTGACCCTGTAGTTTTGCACTTGAATGACTCCTGGGCTGGCCACAGACACATACAAGGGCACTTTGACATCTTCGCCCCGCTGCACAGAAGGCAAACTGACCTTTGTTGTGCCACACCAGAGGTAACTTGTTGGGGTTGAAATGGCGCCTTCTACGCTGGCAGCCTCTTCAGTCGTTCCGGCCTCGACACACACAGTTGCAGGTAGCGGAATGAGATTCTTGAGGGTGAGAAGGAGAGGAATGATACAGCTGGGATTGCTGTCGAACCCATGGCGAATGACAGCACCGGACGGCGATACCAACAGTGAGACCAAGGCTGGTCCATTCTGCATTCTAATTGGGGGCACTATGTGGAAGCCAGGAGATGCGCTATCAGACTCTAGAACGTCCCAAAACAAAACGAGATCTGCTGGATTCGAAAGTGGACTCCTCAGCTCTGAATCCTCATCTCTCTTACCTCTAGCTTGCTGTCTATAGAAAAAGCTTTCGGCATTCATCGAGTTCTTCCTGGCTGGACTTGGATCGTTCCGTGGTATGAGCTTGAAAGAAAAGGATGCTGCTTGCTCTGGACCTAAAATGACACCTATGGGTATGGGAAGGGTTTCGGCAGAGGAATCCTTCTCCTCCTCCCCTTGTTCCACTTCTGCTGACACACGTCTCAACAACCAATCTAATGAATCATCACCCAATCTAACAGCCTTTAATTTGAAGCTTTGCAGGCCTTGAAGATTCACTATCTGTACATGCATGAGGCATTGTCCAGCAGTACGAGCGCTAGGAACAATGACTCCATCCAATTGTAGAGAAGGCAGAACGACAGCAGTAAAACTAGAACGAATGGTTCGGTAGCGAAGACCTGGTAGCTCCTCGACTGGCTCATAATAGTACACAAAGTTTAGCTTCTGTGGTCCCGGTGCTGTTGGTCTGTATGTCACTGACCACCCCGCATCCTCCTCACCCGGTCCCAGCGTGGTAGTATCAGTTCTTAATGCGTATACCAGACAGCCTTGTTTCTTGGTAATGCCTATTGGTGACGGTCTGTCCAGGGTGTGGTCATCATCACTCTCGATGGACAGAGTCTGCAATCTCTCATCTATGAATTCACCGGCTGGGTTCTGTTTGATAAAAACGTCCTGCGATGAAGTGGCAATAACTATCTTTCGTAAAGCCATCTGCCCGTTATTTCTCAGCCGTAAAGATGCAGTTACTACTTGTCCAAGAAGGCACAATGGGGGTAAGCCCTCAATGATGGCTTCTAAGCGGGGAGCAGGCGGCAAAACATCAAACTCTATGCCGCTAGGTTCGGGCCTTTCTGTTTCTCTTGCCTTGGAGTCGTTTCTTGAGCGGGGAGCAGGGATACGGAATGCCACGTGTGATTGTGCCTCTTCATGGAGGACCCATGCTATGCCGTTTACACTCAGCTTACCAGGCCATAATGGTACCACTCGGAGGTTGATAGTCACCCTTTCATCGGATCTCAGCGTTATCTTCTCCTCTTTGACGTCATAGCAATCAGCTTCCTCTGTACTATTATCGCCTCCACTTGGTCCACTGAACGAACACAGCAGACGCACACGACTGAGCGGAAGCTCGATATGGAGTGGATTATACATGTCAACATCGAAACTCACTGGCTCTCCTACACAGCATCGATGAAGCGGAGGGACGCGCAGAAAATCTTTGCTACTGGACCCATCCAGCCATGAAGTCACCTCAGACTGCGGCTGCACGACTGACTCTATGCTCTTCCACACAGCCTCAGAAACAGAGCGGGCATCAACATTACCATATGATGTCTGCCCAGCATACGAGAATAGAACATTCTCAATGTTGATGACTGGAACTGGCAACGCCAGGACGGGATTCTGGCCCAGCTGCTCTTTTGCTTCTTTGAGAGTCGTCAAAAACTGGTTTAAATACTCCTCTTGGCAGGCACTGGAGTTCTGAGGACACAATAGCATTTTTGAGAAGTGTATTGTGGCAGTCAACACATCACCTTCTTTATATGCTGATTTGCCCAATGCCTCGTGTAAATGTTCATGTATGAGATGCCAATGAGTGTCACTGTACAAGCCCATGACAACCTTATAGCAATTCGCCGCAAGTGCACTAAAACCACCCAATTTGTATCTTAATGCTGCAAGCACATTCAAGAAAGCAAATTTACGTACTTGCGGCGGTTTCGCTGACAATAAACTATGTGCCGCTTGTTCCAGAAGCAACCCCGCCCTTTCATCGTTGCTCTCTTGATAATGGACCTTCATACAAACCCAATGGGCATCACTGTGTAAGTGGAGAGCTTTCAAGTATTGTAAAGCCTTGATTCCACATCGAACAGCCAAACGGGTGTGCTCAAACTTGTCTCCTGGGGCCGCATCATATCTATATATGGCCTCTTTGTAAAAAGCCAGAGCATCCATGGGGCGACCACCAGAGAGAATGGTTGCAGCTGCAAGTGTTTCCTGCACACCCGCATAATGCTTATATGCCTTTTCTGTTTTGTAATCACTCGCTAACAGTCTCAACGTCCCTATGGCAGTCTCATAATCGCCCAGTGCCATCGCTAGATCGCTCAGCTGGCGCATTTGATTTTCGAGGGAAGAAGCAGGGTACGGACTGTGCCGAGCTGTCCCTACCTCTGATGGTGTAGTCATGCCATGCGCGCCATCCACCCCAGTGATAGAGGATTTTCTGAACAGTAGACTCTTGAGCTGGTTTTTCAATCCTTTACGGGTCACAGTGACTTGATGGTTGATTGCTCTGACCCTCAACTCCACTGCAGGTATCAACCCTGAAACCGCCAAGTCTGTCACAAATGAGGTCAGCGTTTGGCAGTCCTGCTGAGATAGAGCGCACCCATAGGTGACTGGCCTCTCTATGGTCCTAGGATCAACCTCTCCAGCTCCACCTCCAATTACTCCTTGATGATCGTACACAAAGGCATCCCACAGATGGGGGCTCGCCTGTGCTTCCCCATCCGTTCTGCTATTAAGTGTCAATAAATGAGTGGGAGTCCCAAATACAGCACTGATTCTTCTCATCTTATCTTTGGCCTCATCCAAGCTATCGGCTGCATCATGCAAGAGGACATAATGTCTTGGGATGCGCTGCTCCATCACTCCCTGCTTCATGAGGTCGGGTATATCTGTCGTGGTATACAGCTGACTGAAGGCAGCTGCTGGGTCCCCTTCAAGGTTTGATGGTAGAACAATGAGCCAGGCGATAGGATAGTCCATAGTTTCATGGTCACAAAATTGCATGAGCCTTAAAAATTCGTCTCGGTATGCAGAATACCAAGGAGTGGCATCCAGAGTGTGGGACTGAATCAGGTGCTCAATGTCTTCTCTTGAACAGGCAGTTTTGCTCTCGATTGGTATATTTGATGACAATACATTGCGTAAGTGTTCATCTGCCAATTGAGCAGTAGGTTGTTGCATGTATTTTGCATCATAAAATCGAATAGTCCAACTGTGTATCCTGAGAGGATGTTCCACCATGGTGCGGACAGGAACTGCAGACAGTTGAACACTTGCGTGAGTTTTGAGGGGATATCAGGATCCATACATCGTGTCATTACCTCCTACACCACCTTTCAATTGACTGAGATAGCCATAGGGTCGTAACAACTCGGTGAAAGTCAGGCCGTTGCGCTGCAAGCATAAGTAATCCACCTGAGGGTGAGCAATGATACCCACAACTGGATTCCATTCCTTTGCTATTGTGGCTTGAACTTTCTGAAGAGATTTACTCATTCCTGTTCTGTCTTAACGACGCCATAGACTTGCTGACTTGAGTTGCAAAATATGATCAAATCGAAGGCTCTTCTCTCCAGAGCACTTCTCCCTATTCAATTATGTCTTATTAAAGTAAATCTAATGAACTAACATGAGGAAATAGGATACGACAATGCACTTTTTTATGCCTCCCTTCTCAAGGACTGCCCAATTTGGCCAGCAATATTTTGTTCAGCTCAGCTGGATTGGCTCTGCCTCCACTCTCCTTCATCACCTGCCCAACAAAAAATCCAAATAATTTATCTTTCCCATTTCTATACTGTTGCAGCTGCTTAGGATTTGCCTTTATGACTAGCTCAACAATAGATTCGATGGCAGTGCTGTCAGATATTTGCCCAAGCCCTCGTTCTTCAATGAGACTTTTCACACCATTGTTGCCGTGACCCTGTAACAAATCTGGCAATATTTCCTTTCCGATCTTTCCACTTATCACTCCACTTTCTATCAGAGATATCATCTCAGCCAGAGCTGAAGGACTTAATGCAATACTACTCATTCCAATCTTGGCTTCTTTACATGCGGCCATAACGTCGCCCATGATCCAATTGGCTGCAGCCTTTGCTGGAGCCCCTGCTGCCAAGACTCGATCAAAATAGGTAGTCACCTCTATGTCATCAGTTAGCACAAGAACATCATAGGCTGACAGCCCAAGGGAAGTGAACTTTAATCTTTTCTGAGAGGGCAGTTCAGGCATCGAACGCTTGACTGTTTCAACATATTCCTCACTCAGCTCCAAAGCTGGCAAATCCGGTTCTGGAAAATATCTATAATCGGCTAAACCTTCCTTCTTTCTCATTGTTGCTGTCTTCTGAGCCCCCTCATCCCATAACCTTGTCTCTTGCACAATATCTGAGGCTTTGCCTGCATCTAGCAATACACTTTGACGTTTTATCTCAAATTCAATAGCCCGTTGCATGGCATTGAAAGAATTCATATTTTTAATCTCCACCTTAGTGCCAAATTTCTCAGCTCCAAACTGTCGCAAAGAGATATTAACATCACATCTCATTGATCCTTCAGCCATATTCCCATCCGAAACATTCAAAAATTGCATGATGCGCCGCAATTCGGAACCATAAGCTGCCGCCTCAGTTCCGCTCCTGAGATCTGGCTCAGAAACGATCTCTAACAGAGGTACACCTGCGCGATTATAATCAACAAGGGAGCTTTCACTGCCAGAAAGGCCATCAGCTCCTCCATGTACAAGCTTGCCTGCATCCTCTTCTATGTGTGCTCGTGTAATACCCACAGTTACTGATCCTGACCCATCAGGCAATGGCACTTGTATAGACCCATTTGCAGCAATTGGCTCATCATACTGAGAAATCTGATATCCTTTCGGAAGATCTGGGTAAAAATACTGCTTTCTGTCAAATTTTGAGTGCAAAGAGATATTGCAACATAGAGCGAGCCCTGCCATGACTGCTTTGCGCACAACCTCAGAGTTTAAAACAGGGAGCGTGCCGGGATGGCCTAAGCAGACGGGACAAATATGTGTGTTAGGCGCTGCCCCATACTCGCTTGGACATGAGCAGAATGCCTTGGTTTTCGTATTGAGCTGTACATGACATTCTATGCCGATGACTGCTTCGTATTTGGATACGACCTCAGTCGATGGAGAAGCGGGCGGAGGAGACTGTGTAGTAGAAGACAAACACAAGGTGCGCAATGCTACCAACGAAGGCCTATCGCATCTATTCAATCTATAGTTTTTTAGCAAATTCCTTCCAAGGAGTAAAGGATAAGCTGCGGTGTAATTTGTACATCGCAAGGATCGATGGGTAATATTGGACATGCTGCTCAATTCTTCTACCAATGTCCTGAAGACATGCTGCATGCCATGCAAAATATATTGACAGATAGTACTGACAACTTTCCAAGTTAGTGACGCCGCAATAAATCCTTAGCCAACCTCAATTGCCCTGACAGGTTTGATCTTGCGGTAATAGACCGATCATATTACATGGCCATATAATCACACACATAAGCAGAGACCTCAAAGAACTATAAACATTGCCATCAAAATTATAAGAGTACCCATACATACTGCTATTTTCCAGTTTTTCATTATAATCTCGCGCTGCCTCGAAATCAATCTCTTTGGTCGGCCCTTTGCAGCAGTAGTCTTCAATGCCAAAGAAATCTGTTTCTGAGGGACTGGCGCAACAATAGAAGCTGGGGCTCTACCGTCCAATCCATCTAATCCTACACTCTTCCTGGGCCTGAGGTCGATAGAATTTCTTGCAATCGCTGCCCCTTTTTCCAAAGCCGGCATGTCTACCAGCACTGCATCACTCCAGTTCCCATGACCGGCCCCATTGCCACCTATTGAACGCAATCTGATGCAATAACTGACCCCAGGCATCAATCCTGTTATAAAATAATGAGAAAATTTAGCATTGCATGCTTGACGGACAACAGGCATTATCTTGCCCTCCGCCACCGCCTCCATCTCGTAACCAATGCACTCTGCACAATCACTGCATGCCGAAGGACTTTCCCATTCGACTTCCACTCCATCCTCAGTCGGTAGACCAGCAAACAAGCTTGTGGGGGGCGAAGGCGGTGCTAGTGGGGTAGTTATTGTACTGAGAGGTCCAAATGGACCTGCTCCAATTCCATTAAGCGCTCTAGCTTGGAAAGTATACGCCTCATTCGGAGACAAACCCGAAATTTTGCAAGATGAGCCGTCGCTCCGGATGAGTGATGGGAGTACATTGTTGGCAGACATATACTCAATCTCATACCTGACAACAGAAGACCCACTGTCTTCATCAGGTCGAGCTATCTTAACTTTGACAGTCGTTGCAGTCTTATTGCTGAAGCTGAGTGCACCAGGAGGTCCTGGAACATCAGGAGGCGTACGTAGGCTGCATGATTGGCTCCAATTACTCCACCCCACAGTATTAGCTGATCGAACCCTAAATTCATACTCTCTACCAGGCAATAATTTCTTCAAGGGGCAAGACAAGTCCAAGCCACTGTACAATATCATTGCATGACTCCCAGAGTCCATCTCTGCTTGATAAGCTGTTATTGCAGCACCATTTAGTACCTCTGGTGCAGTCCAGCACAACATGTAGCCTCTGACCTCGTCATTTTTAACCTGTAAAGTCGAAATTCGACCAGGTGGTGCAGCAGACGTTGCATACACTGCTACTTCACTCCACGAGCTTCTACCAACATCGCTGCAAGCTTTCACCCGGAATACATACTCAGTGGCTGGTATTAAGCCCTCCAAGGTGTACACATTTTTAAAGCCATTATACACTCTTTCAAATTGCACATTGTCTGCTTGTTTTCTTGCTTGGAGTACATACGACTTCACAGAGCTGACTTCAGTAACCTCCCATTGGAGCTGGATGGTCCTTCCAGTTGCAGAGAGCAGCTTCACATGGTGAGGTCTGGAAGGCCAAACTGGTTTTGAAAACTCCAGATTTGTCATCACGCAAGCAGATCTCCCAAACTTATTAATAGCAGCGAGTCGTAATTGGAACCAAGTACTAGGTGGTATATCTGTCAGCAGAGCAGAACAATCGGGGCCAACATAGACACAATCGAAATGTTCAGATTTATCATCCTCGCTTTTTAAGGTTCGGACTTCTAGCTCATAGCTTTTGATGACACTGCCACCATCATGTTTTGGGGGTGTCCAGCTCACATGCAGAGCGCCATCTCTCCAATCGAGCACGGGACATCCAGGAGGTTTGGATGGCACTGACGCAGCAGTGAAAATGTCTGTAGGGAAGCTTGGCTCACATATACCTTGCATATTGCCGGCCCTTACTCGCGCCCGATACCTACAACCAGGACGCAAATTTTCAATCATGCATGTTCTTGCATTACCTTGATATATGGGTATCCATTGGTCTAACATAGTCTCCTTAGCCTCTGGGCAGACTGGCTGTACCTCTGCTATATAAGTCTCTGCAAAATCGGAACTTTTCCAACACAATTGAATGCTGTCTTGCTCTGAAGCGATCATTGCAGGTGGAGGGGGTGTTTCTGGCATAGCAAGAAGAGTATGTCCAATGCAAGGGGCGCTCCACATACTCTCTCCCACACCGTTGATGGCTCTTAACCTGAAAAGATAAGTTACGCCTGGTTGTAAACCATCGACTGTAAAAAGAGTGTCCAAACCCTCGTAGCACATCGAGAACTGTTCGTTGAAGCCATCAGCTTTCTCTAGAATATAAGAATAGATGCAGGATCCATTATCAGGAGGCTCCAACCACCCTAGCCCCAACTGATGAGTGTCGCAAAAGGAGATGTGAGGGGGTTCAGGTTGATTTGGGATGTCAGGTTTGGTGGTGAAGCTGGCAAAGGTTGACCACTCGCTGAACCTGCTCGCGTTTAAGGCAGCCAATCGCAACGTATACTCGGTAGCTGGCTGCAAGTTGTCTAACAGAAAGCTCCTGTTGCCACCTCTATATACCTCAAACCATCCATCTAGCATGGGGCCCTTGGCCCATAATTTTGGCGGAGGGACAACTTGCAATGCATACTCAACAAGGCCTGCACTTTCTGAGGGTTCCTCCCAGTCAACTAGCAGGTAGTCTGCACCAAGATCAGTCAATGCTGGCGGCGATGGTGTTTTAGGGGGAGCTGATAAAGTCCTTATCAGTAGCAAGGGTGACGGTGGACATGTAGACACAAACACTGCAGGATCATTGCACATAGGTTTGACCACAACCCTGATAGCATACTCTTGGTTTGGCATCAACCCTCTGATAAGGACGGCATTGGTTGTTCCAAAATGTTGCAGTAACCATCCGTCTTTACTGATCAGTGGAGGTTGAGTGGGGTCTGAATTTACTATCTTTTGCATTTCTAACTCATAATTTATGGTGTATTCGATGATCTTGTCAGGCGATGTTCTGATGCTGACAAATGCAGGACTCCATGTGACTGTGACGGTTGTGTGAGTGAGGGAGGTGACTTTTATTTGCTCTGGCCCTGTATCGATATTGAGTTGTGGTATTTGCTTCAACACATCGCTGAGTGAGGTTGATGATGACATGCTTTGAGCTGATTTTGGAGAGGAGGGAGACACTGTCGCCTCAGTCAAGGTGCACTCGGTCGGACAGAGGTCTCTAGGAGACAGCTCAGCCTGAAGCTCCTTGGCTCCAACCAAGGATAAAGAACTGGTCTCTAACATTGCAATTGTTCACAACCGAGGCGAAATTCAAGCGTTCATAAGGGCTCAAAGAGAGGAACTACAGAGACCTTTGCTTTTGAAATGTTTGTTTAAGCGAATTGTTTGACTGCTCACTCCGCGGCCAGGCCTCAGTCCTTACTATATGAAACGCAACTACCTTAGCAGTTAGTTAGGCTTGAAGTGTATAAGGCATAACACGCTTTTTAACGAAACTTCGATTCTGCGCGCATGTCGGAATCATACACGTTTTGAGCCAGCTGTCACATATGCCGAAGCTTGCGGTCCACTTAGCAGCACAACTAAATTCATCAATTGGACAGAATCATGTACAGCATGTAAGTTTCCTGCACGCGCAGGCATAATAATACCGTCCGACCCATTTTGAATGGCGAGACCCTTGAGAGCCCCAACAAGAAAGGAATCGCCAAATTTGCCTCTGCAACCTCAATTTGATCATCTTTTGCAATCATCAAGAGAACTGACCTGCACAGCGCCAAAGTTGGCATCCTCTCTCGGACGTCGGGCACTCCTTGTTGCCGATGAAGGCGCTATGATGCCTAGGGGTGCAGTAACTACCATTTGTCGATTTTGTGGCTTGTCTTACAGCAAAGATGTTTATTTGAATGGAAAGTTAATCTCTCTTTCCAAATCCTTTGTAAGGCGCATGAAGAAACGGAAGAGACAGTCTCTGGAAGTGAATCGAGCGGCTATAGTACTCACATGTCAGCTTTGCAATAGCTCCTCTACAAAGTTATATTATACTTTTGAAGCTGCACAGAAAGCTATATCAACATCTAGTTACAATTAAATACTATTAAAGGTGAAAGAATCAAGGAGGAATAGGCAATCTGTTCCTCATAGTAAGTGTGCGCCAGATATTGTACAGCCAGGCTTTCAACTTCAGCAGCGCTTGTTTTGTCTTCACAAGCATCACTGTACTTGTTACCGAAGCTGTGAATAGAAACAACTTAAACATGCTCTCTGGTGAGCTAGACAATACTTTTGGGACGCTGTTCAAGAAGAGCATAAACAATCTGCGTCTCTGAGCTCTAGCAGCACCACCTTGTTCAAAAAGAAGTTTTGGTGCCAATGAATCACCCATCATTGATTGGCTCAATGCAGCACGTACCTTTTCTTTCAATGGTTGTGGCATATCCCTGACCGTCTGAGCTGGATTGGCATCTAAAAGAACCCTACGCAACGCACCATGCCTCCTATCTAATAATACACTTGCAAAATTGACGTCTTCCAGATCCTCTGAGGACACAATTGCAGTCTGCTGTGCTGCTGCAAGCCAGACTTGAAGAATTTGTTCCGTTGTAGCATCTGTCCTAAGACCACCACTTGGGGTGAGGAGGAGTTCGCGGAGGAGGGCTTGGGATGCCTCTCTCCGGTCCCCTAAAAGTTGTGTGAGAACTATAGGCATTCCTGCACTGATAATCTTGAAATTAGGGTCCACACTAAGTGCCACACCTTCTAAACTAGCAATAGACCGAACCACCAAAGGAAAATAGGTCGGCAGTAAAAACTTGTACTTGTAAGCAACTCTGAATAGCACACGCGTCAGAGATTTAAAACTTAACCCCGCGGTTGCGAGTGTTAACAACGGTAATTGGCCTTCAAGTCCACCTTCGGTCACGGCAACAGCTTTGTTCTCTTCCAAGACCAGCAGAAACTCATGCTCTAAATCGGCAGCCAACTCTTCCCTATCTGTTTCAGGTTTTAAAAGATCTAGTGCTGCCAGATCATCAACTAACCGGCGCCATTCACCCAAGCCCATATGAATGAGAGCGCCCATCATCGCTTGTCGGTGAGCATCGCTCACCTTCACAATCAATCCAAAATCCAGATAACAGAGGTGGCCATCAGCCGTCAATAATAAATTGCCACTATGAGGGTCCCCATGCATGACCCCGGTTGACAGAAGCTGAGCCAAGGAACATTGAATACCCATTCTCACCATGCTCAGAAGACATTTTCGTGCACTCTTATCTGTATGCTGCCTACTCAATAGCGAACTGGGTCCCTCACCATCAATCCATTGGGAGACCAGAACATATCTGGTGGTATAGCCAATGATCACACGAGGCACCGAAACAAATGTCATGTAACCATGAGCGGATGCAAAAGCCTTGGCATTAGAAGCCTCCAATGTAAAATCACACTCTCCATATAAAGCCTGTCCTATCTCATCAGCAAGTGCTCTCAAATCCCTACTTATTCCTGCTGCCTTTTGTACTAGACCTATGGCCTTGCGCAATAGATACACGTCAAGAGCGATAGTATCTAGCACCCCTGGACGTTGTATTTTTATTGCTACATCTGATCCATCGCTTCTCAAAGTAGCTTTGTACACTTGCCCCAGAGAAGCTGATGCTATTGGACCCGAGGATATTTGAGAAAAAATGTCATCTAAAGGACTATCCAGCTCTCTTTCTAGAATAGCCAGCGCCTCTCCGTTGTCAAATGGGGCTACATTATCTTGAAGCTGAGATAAGGCATTGGCATAAGTTTCTCCGACTAAATCTGGTCTCATGCTGAGTACCTGGGCTAGCTTGACAAAAGATGGACCCAAATTTGTCAACAGTTCTTGCAAGGCTACAGCTGGTCGCTCAGCAGCATTTCCAAAACCTTTCAGTTTCGTTGACAACTTACTGGATGCCAACACTGCAAGGAATTTTATGACAGACACCAGAAGCTCGAGCAACCGATTGTATACAGCTATTGGATGTTGCTTAAAATAAAGTTCTGCCTGGTCAGGGTCATACTGATGAGCAGCATAGCTGATCTCCACTTTCAGAGGTGCACTGTGACTATGTGAGACCGACACCGCTGGCTTCATCTCTTGGGAGATGGCAGTGGTTGTGACACGATGAAGTTTGCATTTCTTTGCTATTCTATCAGCAATAGTATGTTTTCGACGAATGTAAGGTCGTAGGAGCGCCTTCTGCAGTTTGACCACTGTGCCAGGGATCGTCGCCGAGAGTGGCATGGTTCGTTTGTTTCGTAAAAACTATCTGTGTCGAAGAATACACATTTCACTAACCGTTCAATTATACATATACACGCAATTCTCCTGTAGCTTAACGGAGAGACGAGTTTTCCTCACAGGTGAGGGTAGAAAACATGCAACTGGATGACAAAAGGTCCATGTTGTGCTTGTGGGTAGAGAACCAAAACAGCTTGGAGCCAAACCGTAACGTAGGATGATACAAATGCCTGCGTGGAGTTTAAATGGCACAAGTAGATGAAAGATAACAAGGCTAAAAGCTGCTTGCCAAAAGTCATTGAACTTTGGTGCTTGGCCCAAGGACCAAGAATCTCATCATGATTTCATGCATTGAATGCATGTTTAGAAAGGAATGTGGTCTCGATTTACGCTGATGGATCATGTTTCAAGTAATCTAATGCATACAAAATAGGCACGTCGACTATATACCACGAAGATGGAGGACTTGGTGAGCAAATGCCATTTGAATATCCTCGGGTTACTTGAGGTGCTGCAAACGGTAAAGTGCAAGCTTTTCCCCCGTAAGTCGCGCGATACTTCCCTCGATTACGAACTGCAAGGGAAGGTATGTATATGTACTGGAGCCAACGCTGGAATTGGGTTGGCAACGGTCGAAGAGCTTTTGACTAGAGGTGTCCATGCGGTGCTTGCATGCCGGAGCCAGTTGAGGGCTAAAGCTGCAGCAGAATATCTCAAATCTCTTCAGCCAGTACCAGGATTTCAACTTGGCACCGTCAAAATAGCTGAAGTAGACCTAGCATCCCTGCAAAGTGTGAAAGATTTTGTGGCCGGTTTCGGTGGGCACGTTGACTATCTGATATGCAATGCCGGTGTTATGGCTCCGCCCAAACGTACAGAAACTATAGATGGCTTGGAGCTCCAATTTCAGACTAATTTCTTGGGGCATTGGCTGCTATCTCTGCTTCTGCTTGATAAACAGCTCCAGAAAGCTCAGCAACGTGCAGATCGTCCCATGAGGATCGTCATGTTGAGTAGCTTGACTCATTTTGGAGGGAAACTCAATTTTGATGATCTCCAGGCTGAAAAGAAGTACTCTCCTTTTGGACAGTATGCAGCTACAAAACTGGCGACGCTGATCACAGCAAAGGAGTTGAATAGACGTTTAGATGCATTGGGGTCCAAGGATCTAGCAGTTGCGGTTCATCCAGGCATTGTAGACACCATGCTAGCAAGGCAATATTTTCTGCAAGAGATTCCTGGGCCTTTGCGGTCAGCATTGAAACCGTTACTTGATCACATGGTGTTCCCGATGTTCTTGAAGTCACCACAACAAGCAGCGGATGACATTTTGTATGCCTGCACAGCTGCTGCAGATGAAGTGAGAGGGAAATATATAGCTGATGGAGCAGTGAGCAGCTGTTCCTCGTTGGCTGATGACGAGCACATGGCGAAGCAGTTATGGCGAGCCGCCGGAAAGTTAATCAAGGTTCCAGCGGACACCTTACTATTGTCAGCGGATACAAAGGACAAGTAGACAATTTTTAGTGATCTTGCAAGGAAGCATTTATATTGTTTTGATGGTGTATATTTAATTTACAAGGCTTCCGGTCAAAGGGATCATTACGCCAACTGCATTGAATTCTGTTATTGCGAGACAATAAGAGAGAGAGTCGTTCAAACAAGAAATGTTTAAAATATGAGCACAGTAACTCCATTAGAACATACAGCAATAGGAGGTTTGGCTGGCCTGGTCGAAGTCTGCATATCGCAGCCGACCGTTGCCATCAAAAATGCACTTCAAGAAGGCCGACCCATTCCTGTCTCACCTTTGATGTTATACAGAGGTCTATTAGTGAGTGTTCATGACACTTCTTCCGTTACCTTAGTTCCATATAGAGTTGACTAAATATATCTGTCTTTGTCTAGATTAATGCCGGAGCAATGTTGCCAATAACGGCAACGCAGTTTGGAATGAATAGGCTCTTAGAGCAGACTTTTAGTCAAGTCTTAGGTACAGGAGGGGGCCATTCCCGCACATTGTTCATAGCCTTAGGTGCAGGAGCCTCCTCAGCTCTTTTCAGTTGTCCTGCTGAGATGGTAATGATCCAGCAGCAGAAAAGTGGGCGATCATTGATGGCAGAATTGCGCCAGCTGACCTCCACATTAGGAATCATGTCAGTTTACAAGGGTTTAAGCCCGACTTTAGTCCGTGAATCTTTGTATACGGCTGGTTACCTTGGCGTGGCTCCAATCCTCAGAGAAAAATTATCTGAGGCTCCCATCATTGGTGACACTCCTGGTGGACCCATGGTGGCTTCTGGAATCGCAGCAGGTTTGTTAGCAACTGTATCTACCCAACCATTAGATACAATCAAAACAAGGATGCAAGCTTTTCCACAAAAAGATGAATATCCTCAGTATAGGTCTATGCCTTCCACGACGAAATATATTATCGAAACAGAAGGTTTCACTACATTATTTGCAGGTTTGGTTCCCAGGGCAGCTCGTATTGTGTTGGCTGTTTTTGTGCTAACTGGGGTCAGAAACACAGCAGTTGATTTGTTGCAGAAAAGCAAGTCTGCATCTACTACCCCAGTTGGCTAGAGAATGCAATGCTTCCAGAATCATAACATTGACTTCAGAAGAGCTTCCACAAGTACAAATAGTTGTACGCAGCTTCCAAATGGATCCCAGACCTTGTTGCATTACATATTGATGAGAATTTAGCGATCAGAATTATTTGAAAAGAATACAGTCGGCAATTTAGTGGGTGGACCGTACCTGTAAAGGATTACAAGCATTGTGCTCTAATTTGATGGATACTGAATCAACGGCAGCTAATGCTTGGGTCGATTCATATTTGACTGCCTGTAAGTTTTTGTAATCCCGCTCAATTGGGTTGCTGTCTGTCTTTGACGAGCAACTAAAAAAAGATCCCATTCCTCGCGATGCCAATCTAAGATACTACTCCTGTTTGTGAGTGCAGTGCTCACTGTGGGACTTTCAAGCGAATATGCTTCAGCACCACAAAGAGGCCAAAGTTCCAAGGCACCTAATCTTGACCGCAATTTGTACTCCAGGTATTATGTGCGGTCTCTTCTCAAGCTGGATGAGGATGCATTGAAGAATGCCTGGATTAAAGCGTCTCATAGTACGAGACAAGGTGGAGATAAAGATGCCAGACTACAGTATCTTTCATGGCGTATCTGGCATTTGAAGCGTCGCAATGCACAAGTAGAAAGGGAGCAGCGAGCTGAGAGAGAAAGTTATGAGCCAGGGTCCCCTGATTACAGCTCTGACGAAGGCAGTGGCCCCACTAGGCCATCCATGGCCCACTCAACGGTCAGTAGCGGCCAAGTTTCTCCACGTAGGGGCCCTTCATCTGCGCTAGGTCATACTACTGTTTCGCCTAACCAAGATTCCACACTCACACCAGCGACCTTGAAAAACCTAGCTGTGAAGATTAAAAGAGAGCCGGTCACATTTGATACAGTGCCCGAAGACTTCCTTGGTACTCCTACGGAGCTTACTCCTCGCTTGGATCCCTCCAAAATGGCTAGGTTGTATGTTGTTATGATAAGCTTGCATGGTTTGGTGCGTGGTGACAGGATGGAGCTGGGCAGAGACAGCGATACAGGTGGCCAGGTGAAGTATGTAGTTGAACTGGCAAAAGCAATGAGCTTGCATCCATTTGTGTACAGAGTTGATTTATTGACACGGATGATTAAAGACCCTATGGTGGATGCTTCTTATGGAGAGCCAGAGGAATGCCTAGCGACAGGACAAGGGGAACTAGGGGGGGCATACATAGTCAGATTGCCTTGTGGGCCCCCCGACAAATATGTCAGAAAAGAGCTGCTGTGGCCACACGTTAGAGAATTTGCTGACAGAGGTATTGCTCATGTGACTAAGACTCTCTCTGCTTTGTCTGGAGCTGGCAAACGATGTGAATTGTCAGTTATTCATGGCCATTATGCTGATGCTGGTGAGGTAGCAGTCTTGATGGCAAGCACGCTTGATGTTCCCATGGTGATGACCGGACATTCACTCGGCAGAAATAAGTTGGAGCACCTGCTAAGAACAATGACTCGAGCTGAAATAGAGGAGTCCTATGCAATTTTTAGTAGAATCGAGGCAGAGGAGCACGCCCTTGATGTGGCTGCCATCGTATTCACTTCTACTCAAGAAGAGGTAGATAATCAGTGGGGAACATATGATGGGTACTCGGCAAATCTAGCAAGAATACTGAGGTTCAGGAGACCCACAGGTCGACATATGCCAGGTATGAGGGTGATCCCTCCAGGCCTAGATTTCTCAAATTTGAAAGTGGAAATGCCAGAGGATCCAGTGTTGAAAGAATTCGAAGAGCAGAGGAATGCCATGGCAGCTATGGAGTTTGTAGCACCTGTTTCTCCCTTGCTTAGCATGAAGAGCACAAGTTCTGGAAGCGCGACCCCTGTCTCTAATAAGTCGCAATCCATGATGGGTGCTGAAGTAGAGAAGCAGCTTAACCTCATGTCCACTGAAGGGCCACCAATATGGGGTGAAATGTCTCGTTTTCTGAGAAACCCACTCAAGCCAGCAGTATTGGCCATGTCCCGACCAGACACCAAGAAGAACATCACGACTCTGGTACGCGCGTTTGGAGAGCATTCATTGCTCAGAGAGTTGGCCAATTTGGTGTTGATCATGGGGAATAGAGACAACATTGATTCCATGCCTTCCGCAAGCGAAAAAGTACTCACCCAAGTGCTGAAGCTGATCGATGCTTATGACCTCTATGGCAGCGTAGCATATCCCAAGCATCACACCCAAGATGATATTTCCGATATTTACAACTTTGCAAAGCATACTAGAGGAGTCTTCACAAATATTGCACTGCAGGAGCCCTTCGGTTTGACCGTCATCGAAGCTGCTGCACATGGGGTTCCCACCGTTGCTACGATGAATGGAGGACCCGTGGATATCATGGCAACGCTGCATCATGGTGTGGTGGTCAATCCTACGGATAGCGAGGCTGTTGCACAGGCCTTGGTAACCATACTGACTCATCCAGACCAGTGGGATAGAATGTCGAGAGCCGGGGTCGATAATATTATGGCATACAGTTGGCCCTCACACTGCAAGAGGTACTTGGAGGCCATGCACGCTGAGCGGAAGTACATAACAGATACAAAGAAGCGGCATGACAGGACCATGTCAGGATTCTTGACCGAGAAGAAGACGCTATCGGTGGCAGAGTTGGCAGCAGAGGCCGGAGATGCATCTCCCTCCGAAACCGTAGATATGTTTAGGTGTTTCAGTGTTCCGCACCCCACTCACATATTGAAACCGTCTAAAGCCATGGCGGCTTCTAATAATCCGGTCCCGAGAACAATTACCAACTTGAGCACAGATGATTTGGCGCTGTTGAATACGAATGCCAATGGTATGACATCTTCCTTTGCAGATCTAGCTGCTTTGGCAGACAAACAAGCTGCGGCTTGTGGGCGATCTCAATTTATGGTAGTCCCACTGGATTCAGATGTGGTTGCTGAGAATACTGTCAAAGCTCTCAAATCCCTGCTGTTGGACATGAATGATGATAGAAAGGGGGTGGGAGTGCTGAGCATGCTAGGGTTTGAATCGACCAAATTGATTTTGAAGGAATCAAGAGTTGATCTGAACAGGATTGACTTTATGGTGTGTAATGCTGGAGCGGATGTATGGTGGCGCCTGCTGGATGATAGTTGGGAGGCTGATGAAGGGTATGAAGATCTGATTGACTTTAAATGGGATAGATTATCTCTATGGAGGACACTGAACAAAATTATTTCTGCACCGGTAGAAAATAGGAGGCTCCCCCTATTGAAAGAACTGTTGTATAACGTTGGAAAGGGCAGTTCCTTGGATGCAGGAGTGCATCCACGACACATCTGCTTGGAGCTTGACATGGAGACTCAATCTATTCTTTCCTCTGGAATGGGACCCAAAGCCAGGCAGGTAGTGGGTTTGCAGTTGTCTACAGCTGCAACAAGTAGGTTGAAACGTCGACTGAGGAGTAAGGGATTCAGAGCAACGTTCACATTGCAGGCCGTCCCGCAAGGACCGTCAGACTTTGTGTCAATTCTCCACGTCACCCCTGTGCGAGCCAGCAGGTCATTGGCATTGAGATATATTGCTCACAAGCTGGGGTATGATATGGGTGCTTTGGTGTTGGTTATTCCTGTCGCTGAGATCCAACAGGATACAATAAGTTTGTACACGAACGATCTGGGAGATCTGCTAGGTGGAATGCAGAGAGTCGTCTGCCTGTCTGGTGGTGGTGGTGGCGCTGAGCTTCCTCATGGAGGCACTGTTCTGCAAGTGATGGGAGTTGATCTTAAGCCCTACATTAATGAATCCAATCTAGGACATCTAAAGATTTTGAAATGGGATGATATAGAAAATGGATCTAGCAAACTTGAAGAGTGAGGAAGCTTCAGTGTATCAAAGGGCGCCAATAGTTGAGACGTTCACATGAATGAGAAGCAAGACACGCTGGACATATATTCAATTGTAATCATACTTCTCTAATTACAGTTAATTACTGCTTTACCTTTTCTGTGAGTGACTATGCTGGCACTCAGACAAAATGTCACACACGCGGTAATTCGAAGATTGCCGCTCGGACTGTTGGAACAGAGCAGAAACTTTTCTTCATATTCAACAGATTTATTACCAACGGCATGGGTGTTTTTAGGCCCTCCAGTAAGTAGAAGGTTTGACTGAAATTGTTTGACAGAAATTATTGACAGCTTCGTTGTAAACATTGTTATTGAAACCCTTGCATTATATCTCAACATTTTCTCCTCCCAAATAGGGTGTTGGAAAAGGTACTTATTCCACTAGAGTGGCTGATGCATTCCACATGTATCACATTTCAGCCGGTGACTTGGTCCGACTAGAGATGCGGAAAGGAACAACCCTTGGTCAACAGATGGCTGAGACTGTCAATGAAGGCAACTTATTGTCAGATTCGATGATTCTCAACGTGATCAAAAAGAAATTTGCTGAAGAAGCTGCAGCTGGGAATCACCGCTTCTTATTGGATGGTTTCCCGCGTACTGCCCATCAGGCTGCTGCGTTGGACCACATCGCAAATGTTCAGCTGGCGATAGACCTCGATCTGCGCGAAGATATTCTGGTAGAGAAATGCTTAGGCAGAAGAATTTGCAAGAAATGCGGAAAGAATTATAACGTTGCAGATATTAATTTACCAGCCTCGGAAGATCATCCAGCCATACTTATGCCGCCACTATCAGCACCGCCAGAATGTGAAGATCATTTGGAAATTAGAAGTGACGACAATGAGGAAACAATTCGAAAAAGATTGAATGTTTATAAGGATTCAGCAGCACCAGTAGAGGATTATTATAAGCAGCATGGAATTTATGTTGACTTCCAAATTACAGGAGGTATTCCGGAGACTTTACCTCGTCTGCTTGAGACGCTGATGCCGTACAATACAGCAAGTGGATCTTACATGAATGCTGCAGTGAAAAAGGCTGTAGCAGCTTAATACATTAACTCATTATATACTCATTATATAATCATGGTACTTCACTTCTTTTATTGCATTCCAGAGAAAATTGTATACATAAATAATTCTAAAATGAATCCTCTAGGCATGTAATCATCGTCACAGCTTCAGTTCTGACTTTGCAGATTTTATTTCTGCTTTCATATCTTCATGGGCAAATGACACAACCAGTAATTGTTGAGTATCATCATCGCTATATAATATACCTCCGGTGCCCTTGACAAAGGCTTTTGTTCTTCGATAAAGTTCCGATGACTCAAATGCTTTATATAAAACTGCATTCTGCCATTTCAGCCTCTGGAGGTCTTGCTGCCAAAGCCTGAGTTGATCCGAGACCACTATTGGAACAATAGGTACGTTATTCGAGACTCTTGGATGGGCATGATTCCTCATAAACCCTATGATTTGCTCTGCATCTATTCCCGACTCCAAAGCTCCCACAGCGCTCTCTCGCGTTATTGTTCCGACAAACAAATTGGGCAGGAGGACTTCACATTTTATAAAAAGTCGAAGTATTGCTTGACGTACTGGTGATGAAGTGTAGGCATACACTCGATAATTAGTCTCCACAATGACATAGCCATCCCCTGATGCTTTGGGCCCCATACCTCCACCCCCAGCAACAACAGAAGCCAGCACCGTCGGAGCCAACCACACACCTTTTTCGGGAACTTTGAATGCCTTTAAAAGGCCTAATTGTGCCAAATGCGTAGCTATAACTCTTTGAGAAGCGGTCAAGTTCTCTACGTGGATGCATTCTCCAGGTTGAAATCCGAGCTGCAGCAAAAATGACACAGCCGATGCAAGTTCGTCCCCTGACAATGACTCAGCAGCTGCTATATACTGTTTCAATATCGTCCATAATTGCGCGTACGTCTCCATCAGTAGGAATTTGAATCCTACATTACTTATGTTCGCTTCTCCAGTGCCTTTATCTTCGATCATCAGCCCTGCTGAGAGGAGAAGAGTGCGGAAATTGATCGGTGCGTTCCCTTTCATTTCTACTGGTGGGAGGGGAGGGGTGTCTGAACTACCGACCAAATATAGTAACAGGTTCTCCCATTGATCATTTGCATAATCAAAGAGCTGTTGTTCAGTCGGACATGCATTTACGACCGCAGTAGGGGTGAGTAATTTCTGTTGAAAACCGCCCATGATGGTGGCCTGTAATTGCTCTTGGAAAGTGGAATTCAATATATATCTTGCCTGTCCTGACTCATCTATTACTGTAGCTAGCAGTTGCAACCTATTAAGGCAGTCTATGGCTGCTTCATGCTTGCTTTTTGCAGAGGGCACAGCCCACGAAGCCACAACACCTGCTCGTCGAGGACGTGAGTGGCGATGATCAGAATGAGAATTGAAGTCAGAGGATCAAGGCCTTTTGAGCGCAGTATGCAATAAAATTACCTTCTGCTATAGCTTTTCGTAGAAATACAAGTCTCATTACATATTGTTTCGCCAGTGGAGGTAGCGAACGCAAGACAGCTAAACAAGTAAACGGACTTTTGTACAGCTTTGCGAGGTGCACTGCCGGCAGCGTCTCTAGGTATGCAACTAAATCCATGATGGATGAATGGAATGAAATCAATGAAATATTCAGGACATTGATATGGCTCGTCTATAAGGGCCTCAATGAAGCTCACACCATGCACTGCACATGAAATTTTGCAGTGCAGAAGCACCCAGCAAAGCTAACGGCATTGCAGCAATGGCTTAAAACTCAGATTTTAATTAGTATCTCACCTATAATCGGCGGGTCTTATTATGGGTGGTGCTCTCCCTTCATCGATACATCGAGCTCATTATTAGGTCTTATGACTTGACCCGGTCTCCGAAAAGTGGTTGCTAATACGAGACTAGTTTATGATTACTCGTCATATAAAGCATGTTTAACCCTTCCTCTTGAAACACAAGATTTAATAATCATCTGAATAAAATGACTTCAAGTAGTGTTGCGTTATCCTCTCAGCAACGCAATGTGCCATCAAAGGATACAACGAATCGTATATTGGCGGAAATGTGCAAACCAGGTATGAGCGGATGCTGTGTAATAGGGTTGATAGTCTTCTCATAAGGCTCGCTCACCGACGTTCGCTCTCATCCCTTTTTGCATTTCGTCAGGTGTTTTGGAGCGCCCTGAGGATCACCATGAGCTGCGTGATTTTGTGGAGGATGAGTGTAGAACGTACACGGGTGAAAGATACAATCGGTTTATAAAGGAGCTAGAGCGAAGAGTTGCCGCCCTGGTCGGCAGCAATGACAATGCTCTGGAGCGCTTGGCGGGTCTCGTTGCAATAGATGAACTGGCCCATACGACAGTGTATGCGGAGTCTCCAGCGCGCCTGGCAGAGCTTTTTGTAATGATCGATGAGAACTTCTTGAGGAGGCCTGGTAACGCAGACATGTATGTGTTGGAGGTGGCTGCGCACACATTAGGACATTTAGTGAATGTGGGTGGGGCTCTGATGGCCGATAAAATCAGTGAGATCATCATCAACAGCCTTGAGGATATAGCCACACTAGAAAAGAGCGAGACCGTCAAGCTTGCAAGAGTTATAATGTTGCGTGAGCTAGCAGAAACAGCACCCGCAGTTTTCAACGTACATGTCAAGACCTTCATCAATTGCATCTGGATTCCGTTGAGGGACCCTAAGCCACACATTCGTGATGCAGCAGTGTCAGCTCTGAGATCATGCTTGATTCTAGTTGAGAAACGTGAGACAAGATATAGAGTGCAATGGTATTATCGCCTTTTTGAAGAGACACAGCTGGGATTGGCTCGAAGTCAAAGCGTGGAGGTGGTACATGGATCGCTGCTTGCTCTGGGTGAATTATTGGACCATACAGGGGAGTTTATGCTGGCAAGGTATAGAGAAGTGTGTGATACTGTTCTCAGGTTTAGAGGCCACAAAGAACGAATAATCCGGAGGGCAATAGTGACTTTGATTCCCCGTCTGGCTGCCTTTGCACCTGAGAGATTTGTGAAATCGTACCTCAAGGATGCCACAGAGTATCTCTTGCAAGTGTTGGCACCCTCACCAGCAGAAAGGGGAGCAGCATTTACTGCTCTGGGAGACATGGCGACAGCTCTGGCTCGCGCTGGTGTTGCAGGTCAAATGAAAGCTCCCGTAGACTATCTCTTACCCATTGCCACTCAGATCAAGGAAGCATTGTTGCATGCCTCGTTGGGTGGAAGGGGAAAGAAAATGCCAAGTCCAGAGGCCTTGAGGTGTGCAGGCACCTTGGCGATAGCTCTGCGAGGTAATTGGCTACCCTACGCGGCCTCTTTGCTAGATCCAATGATTCAGTCGGGGTTGAGTGAGCCACTGGTTGCATCCCTTCATCAAATAGTTAATGCATTGCCAGATTTGCTGCCTCGGGTCCAGGACCTTCTGCTGGATTTGCTGTCATTAGTACTCGCAAAGCGTCCATTCAATCCAATGGCCCCTGCTTCTCAAGTTACTGCGCTTCAAACCGCAGTCTTAAATACGGATCTACAAGGCAATGCTCTCACAAAACTGGCATTGCAAACGCTTGGGAGTTTTGAACTATCTTCACACCCTCTGCTGGACTTTACGAGAGACCACGTGGTCCCTTTCTTAGACGACCATGATCCTTCGGTGAGGCGGTCTGCAGCACTGGCTGTGTGTCATGTGCTGGAGCAGTCTGTCAGACACATTAGTGTAAGCAACAATGGCAGGCCATCAGGTCATAGAAGGGCTGTGGATAGGATCATCCAGAGGTTGCTCGCGAGTGCAGTGGCAGATCCTGCAGTCGGTGTCCGCAAAGGTGTTTTATCTGCTCTGACAAGAACAACTTCTTTGGATGGGCATTTGGCACAAGCAGAGAGTTTGAGGTCGCTGTTCATCGCTTTGAACGATGAGAGTGCTGCCGTCAGGGGTTTAACGATTGATCTTGCTGGCCATTTATCTTCAGTGAATCCAGCCTACGTTATGCCTGCTTTGAGACGACATTTGATGCAACTTTTGTGCGACATGGACTTGTCTCCCGACCTTAAGCAACGTGAAGACAGTGCAAAGCTTTTGGGAGTGTTGATACGGGCAGCTCCTCGATTGGTGCTGCCTTATACCTCCTCCATCTTGAAAGCATTATTGTCTAAATTGAGAGCATCTAGCCAATTGAATAGTGCACCTAGAGGCCCATTGGGTGGCGTCACAGAAAGTACAGCGACGGCTCAAAGCAAAAGCACATCGGTGGCTGCTCAGCAGGAGGAGGCATTTCAACTCAACGTCTTGATAACTCTCAGTCAGTTGTCGAGGGTAGCAGGCACGGCATTGAAGTCGACTGCATCGTCGATATTGCCTTTAATCATTGGTGCCCTTAGTGAAGGAGGCTCCTATCCCAAACGAATGGCGGCAGTCAGAACGTTGGCTCAAGTAGTAGAGAGCACGGGACTGGTAGTGACGCCATACCAACACTATCCCCAGTTGTTGGGCATCCTCTTGAAAATGCTGAATGAGGGTTCCACAGCAGCAAGGAGGGATGTTATGAAGGCATTAGGGACTATTGGGGCATTAGATCCTCACACTCACAAAGGTCTTCTCGCTGAGTTGCAAGGGGAAGGTAGATTAGAGCGGGAAGGCGTGCGGCCTCAATTTCCTTCCAGAAATGCCCTTCAAGATCCTCAAGCTGCAGGTACATTGTTGAACGGTCTGACTGGAGGGGGAGACACTGTTTCTGATCTATTGCCATCTGTTGGATTGGTTTCCAGCAGTGATGAGTATTATCCTACCGTAGCAATAAATGCTTTGATGAGAGTGTTGAGGGAGCCAGGAGAGACGCCCTTGCATGGCAAGGCTGTCGAGTCATTGTTTCAAATAATAGAAGCCATGGGACTCAATTTCGTTCCCTATCTCCCAAAAGTGGTTCCTGTACTATTACAATTAACTAGAAATGCCGATGATAGGAATAGAAGGAAAGAGTTGTTGAGGGTACTGAGACATCTTGTAGTTTTGATGAAGCAGCATATTCGCAAATTTTTACCAGAGTTTTTGCAGCTTGTGAAGGACTTTTGGCTGGAGGATGTAGACCAACCAGGGGCACTCCTGTTGCCGGAGATATTAAAGTTGTTGGCAACCCTCGGAGCGACCCTGAGAGATGATTTTAGACACCACATCCCAGATTTATTGCCCAGATTTGTATCTCTATTCACAGAGGCCGAGCGTACGGGGGACTATTCCATGGTCATTTATGGCCTCAATTCCATCCGAGCTCTGGGGACGGTGTTGGAGGATCACTTGCAACTATTGCTCCCTGCTCTTGTCCGTCTTATTGCCCCATCAGCTGGAAGTCCTGGAGGTGTGCCGTTGCCCATAGCTGCCGAGACCTTGGCTGCAATGCAGGATTTGATGCCGGGGATGCAGTTGGCTGGTCACGCAAGCGCCGTGCTTCACCCTCTCATGCGGCTGTTAGACACGGGTCCCGAGGAACTCAGAGAGCCTGCTCTGGATACACTGTGTTCGATTGCATTGGCAGTAGGACCTGATTTTGCAGTGTTTGTCCCTACAGTGAAGAAGATCATGTTGAGACGGCGTGTGCAGTCTCATGCGACTTTCAGTAGAATTGCTCAAGGTCTCTTACAACACGAGGCGCCATGCATGAGCGAGGCATGTGACTGGGAAACCAGTTCCTCGTACCTCACAGCAGAGCATTTGCCGAAGACGAGATTTGACAAGTCCTCCCAGCTCAATGTTTTAGAGCCTCCAATGACTCCTAGGGGGGCTGTCGACATGCATGGCGATACCATGCAAGGAGTACTGACCACTGTGGGGCTCGAGAAGCTCAGAACTGCTTGGGAGAGCAGTCAGAGAAGTACACGTGAGGATTGGGCAGAGTGGATGCGTAACTTTTCCATAGAGTTGCTCAAGCAGAGTCCTAGTAAGGCTTTGAAAGCTTGTGCACCACTGGCTCAAGCCTCGCTGAGCATGGCAAGGGACTTGTTTGCAGCTGGCTTTGTGTCGTGTTGGAGTGAGTTGGATGAGGGAGCTCAGGAGAAATTAATGAGATCATTGGAGGCAGCATTGGCAAGTCCTACAATCCCACCGGACATCGTCACAACCCTGCTGAACCTGGCAGAATTTATGGAGCATGATGAGAAGGCCCTACCCCTAGACACCCGAACTCTTGGAGCACTGGCAGAGAAGTGCCACGCTTATGCAAAGGCGTTGCATTATAAAGAACTTGAATTTCAAACGAGTCCCCACACTGCTGTTGAGGCTCTCATTTCTATAAATAATCAACTGAGACAACCTGATGCCGCAAATGGAATATTGGAGATGGCTCGTGTGCAGTTGGGAATTACCTTGAGGGAAGGAGTGTATGAGCGGCTGCAGCGATGGGATGCTGCCAGAGATCAGTACGAGGCAAGATTGGTGACCACTCCTCCAGGAAGTCAAGCTCACGCAGAAGCTCTGCTGGGACAGTGCCGATGTTTGGCTGCTCTTGCAGAATGGGATGAGTTGTTCATGTTGTGCCGAAGGGAGTGGACCAGAACAGAGCCTCAGACTCGTAAAGAGATGGCCCCTATTGCAGCTCATGCGGCATGGCAATTGGGTGACTGGCCGCAGATGAAGGCATGGGTGGATACCTTCACCTCGGGTACTGGTGGCAACAGCAGTGAGGGAGCCTTCTTATCGGCGGTCATTTCTACAAAGAACAAGGAGTATGACGCTGCAGCACGAGAGGTTCAGAGAGCGAGAGAGCTTCTTGGCATTGAGTTAGCTGCCTTGGTCGGCGAGAGTTACGAGAGAGCATACGGTGACATGGTGAGGGTGCAGCAACTTACAGAACTGGAAGAAATCTTTGCAGTAAAGAGGGCTGAAAGCCTGAGTTGGGAGGGTGGGCAGGCCATGAAGGCATTGACTCAGTCTATGTGGGCAGGAAGATTACGTGGGGTGCAGAGGAGTGCAGAAGTTTGGCAGGCATTGCTGAGTGTGCGAAGTTTGATGTTAGAAATGCATGAAGATGCCCCGAATTGGATTAAATTTGCACGGTTGTGCCGAGAGAACAGTCGGCCGAGACAGGGTGGTGCCATCCTCAGCAGGCTTTTACATGATGTGCAAAATGAGGTTAGCCTGAGAAAGATGAGCCCATTTGATGCTGCCAATCCGGAGGCGTTGGTGTGGTACGCTTGGTACAAGCATCAGTGGGCAACTGGCAATCAGAATGATGCTTACTCTGGAGTGGAGGTTCTGTCTCAACAGCTGGAAGCTGCACTGGGTGCAGTTGATGAGGGTGACAGTGTGCCTCCAGATTTGAATAGGTTACTCCTGACAGCTAAAGCTAAACACAAGGTAGCCACATGGAGGCGCCAGTTGATAAAAGAGCTGTCCCCCACTGCTGTTCAAGAAATAATGAGCATGCTCAAGGCTTCCACTGACTATGCTCCAGGCTGGGAAAAGGCATGGCACTCTTGGGCTTACTTCAACTGTGAAGCTTTGGCATATTATAATGCTAAAGGTGAGTCAGACGCTGCACAGCAGTTCGTTGCACCAGCAGTAACTGGTTTCTTCAGATCCATAGAGCTTGGTCAGACTGCAGATAAGTCTAGCACCCCTGGTCGTCCCACGAGCAACAATCTTCAAGACATCCTGCGTCTGCTGACTCTTTGGTTCAATTACGGTAACACTCCCGAAGTGGAGGCAGCACTGGTCGATGGTTTCAATCAGGTCAGCATCGATACGTGGCTGGCGGTGCTTCCTCAGCTCATTGCCAGAATCCACCATGTCAATGTTGCAAGAGTGCGACATCTCATTCATGAATTGCTCATCCGTGTTGGTCGGTATCACCCACAGGCTCTAACATACAATCTGTTGGTCGCTTGCAAAAGCCAAAGTGCTGCTCGTCGAAAAGCTGCTAATGCCATCGTAGAGGAAGTCAGGCAACATTGTCCAACATTGATTGAACAGGCTCAACTCGTCTCTGGAGAGCTCATCCGAATGGCAATTTTGTGGCATGAGATGTGGCATGAAGGATTGGAGGAAGCTTCCAGATTGTATTTTGGTGAAAGCAATGTCGATGGGATGCTGTCTACTCTCCTGCCTTTACATGAAATGATGAAAGAAAGGGGAGCCACCACATTGAAAGAAATTGCATTCATGCAAGCATACGGTGCAGAGTTAGCGGAAGCCTATGAATGGTGTCTTAAATACAAGGCCAGTCGGAAAGAAGCAGAACTGCATCAGGCCTGGGACTTGTATTACCATGTATTCAAAAGGATAAATAAGCAATTACCCAGTTTGACTACGCTAGAGCTTCAGTACGTGGCACCTGCTTTGGTACGCGCCCAGGGTTTGGAGCTGGCTGTGCCTGGCACATATATTGCTGGCGAGCCGTTGGTCACCATCGCTGCGTTTGCTCCTCAACTCCATGTCATCACCTCAAAGCAAAGGCCGAGAAAATTGACTATCCATGGTTCCGACGGAGCTGACTACATGTTTCTGTTGAAAGGTCATGAAGATCTTCGCCAAGATGAGCGAGTCATGCAGCTATTTGGTCTTGTGAACAATATGCTGGCTGCCGATAGAATTACTGCTGAACGGGATTTGTCTATTGCGCGCTATGCTGTGATCCCACTTTCACCGAATTCAGGTCTGATTGGTTGGGTCCCCAACACGGACACCCTCCATGCTCTCATCAGAGAATACAGAGATGCCAGAAAAATACCACTCAATGTGGAACACAGACTCATGTTGGGGATGGCACCCGACTATGATAGTCTCTCGGTCATCCAAAAGGTGGAGGTTTTTGAGCACGCTCTGGATTCTACATCTGGAGAAGATTTACATCGTGTGCTGTGGCTGAAATCACGGTCCAGTGAGACGTGGTTGGACAAGAGGACAAATTACACACGATCTACAGCGGTGATGAGCGTGGTGGGGTACATCCTTGGTTTGGGTGATCGCCATCCCTCAAATTTGATGCTGGACAGATATTCTGGGAAACTACTCCACATCGATTTTGGCGACTGTTTCGAGGCAAGTATGCACAGAGAAAAGTTCCCTGAAAAGATTCCTTTCCGCTTGACCAGGATGATGGTGAAGGCAATGGAGGTGTGTGGGATTGAAGGGAACTTCAAGGCCACGTGCATCGAAGTAATGAGAGTGCTGAGAAGCAACAAAGACGATGTCATGGCCATGTTGGAGGCATTTGTACATGATCCATTGATCAATTGGCGTCTGTTGAATCCAGATCCTGTGGCCCCTGACAGCACCACTCCTAATGCAGCTGATGCAGCAGATTTCCAACCAGACTTTGAGGAGATTCCATCCCCTCCTAGGAGAGAGATGACAAAAGAGCGTGTGTTGGCAGCATATGGCGGTGCAGAGGATGCGAACGCCGAGTTAAATGACAGAGCAGTCCAAGTCATGAAGAGAATGGGGGACAAACTGACAGGTAGAGATGCCCAAGGAGATGGGCCAGGCACTGTCACCCCTGAAGGAGTAGAGAAGCAAGTAAGGCGCCTGATCAACCAGGCCACAAGTCGAGAAAACTTGTGTCAATCATATGTAGGTTGGTGCCCTTTCTGGTGAGCTGTAGTGTCATAATTCTATATCACACCTAGGTAAAAATATGATCTATTCCGTAAACAATATCAGCGGAAAGAGGTTGCCTTTGCAAAAATGAACCTCTTGGCACATGTACCACCATTGCAACAGCAGGTGCACTGTGCCTTAACGGGTGCGCTCTTTCAACTTTATTTCTATGTGTTTCACTGTGCATGTGGGCAGAAACTCTCATTGCCAGCCCATCTGACAGCAGTTGGAGGACAGCTCCTGCTTCTGCATCGCTTCCCTCATGCAACTGTTCTATGGCCGCTGTCGGCCTGACTATTTCTTCGCTATCTGAAACGTGACCTCTTGCAGAACCTGGAAGAGACAATGAACCTAGGGCCCAGGATCCCCAAAGGCCGCCACCCTCCTCTTTTTCATCCTCACTTCTTGCAATGCTGGCAGGTGCAGAATGGTTCGCTCCGCAGCTCACAGCCCCTGCACGTGGATTTGTGAGAGCCTCGACAGAGTATGGCCCATCTAAAATGCGATTCATGGATGCCTCATCGATTACATCTGGCCTGAATGGTGCCGAGTAATCTCTAAGAATTGGTACAGATTGTCGCTGAGGATCCTCATTTTCGTTGCCACCGTCTAGCGGCCACAATTGCCTTTGTCTAACTGCGCTATTCAGCATTAATAGATCTTTCTCATCGTCAACTGGAGTTTTATCAGTGTACTTGGAAGCTTGTGAATTGGGACGGAAGGGATCAACCAAATCATATAAGTCCGTGATTTTAGATCGCATTTCAGCATCGAATACGACATGTCTGGACTCAACACTGCCCTGTTCATGAGTCTGCAGATGGACAGAAGCTTGCGACTCGGCCCCAGGTGTTTGTAGAGGTGAGGAGAAGGCTGGAGCGAGAGAAGACTGAGCTTGACCGATTGTTGCTGTCAGGTCGGGACTTGGAATTATCTGTGCCGAACGTGCATGCATTCTTGTCAAGTTTGGACTCTGTGGAGATCCTGATATCAGATCAGTCATGCTCTTGATGGTGTGTAAAGCCATCTCTAGACGGGCTCTTTCTTCTAACAGCTGTAGTATTTGAGCGTCCTTTTGCCTTAGCAGCTGGTCTTTGTCAGTGAGCAATCTCGACTCGTCAAACCGGGATGGCATTGGAGAGGGTTTGGCCGTTGCGTCTATAGGTTTTTTACTGTAAACATCTGCTGCCACTTTGGCAGCTGGATGTGTGGCCGCGTACTGATAAGCAAATCTGTGGCGGGGTAGTAATGTATTCTGGTTGTTAGTTTCCTTCATTGTTACAAACCCTCCCTCATACACTCAAAGGTTATGATGCTCTAAGTTTGAATTAGTAGTAAGTATATTTAATGTTCTGCAGCTCGGAAAATTGTATTTAAACAAGCTTTGATGCAGCACTAGAAGTTGAAACTTTTAAACCGGAATTTAACAGACCGAGAATAGACGTACTTATAAAGAAATTAGCTAAATTAAAGCGACCGTTTTTTGTTCAGAATACTTATTTTGTTTATTTTTTATTCATTAACGCGATCGGTAACTTTTATTTTGTCGGATGGCAAGCTACAATGCGTAGAAAAAGTGGTGTGGTAACTCTTAAAACCCCAGCTTCATATCAAGAGAATGACTTTGACAGCCGTAAGTTTCGTTTATTGCTCAATTTGCTCAATAGCAATTATTCATCCTCAAAACAGTGGTGACTGGTTGTTCGAGCGCACTTCTGCAGCATTCCCTGGCAGCCTGGTCAAACAGAGCACAACAGCAGGGGTGAGGAGAAGCCTGAACTTGACTCCAAATAAACATGTCCCCTCAGCTTCAAGGATTATAGAGAGTCCCAGTGCTCAAGTTGTTATGAGGGCAATGCAGTCCCCAGCAAATACTACCTCGACAACAGGACTTAAGCCAGCATTACTCAAAATGGAATCAAGCTCCATCTTAGATAAAAGCATAGAAGCAATAAGTGGTGTAGGAAACCTTTTCGAAGGTTTTGCAGTGACTCTAGATACTGTTATTGGACAAGCTTTTGAGGACTGGGGTACTCCAAACCGGGCTAAAGCCAGACAGACAACCAAGTCTTATGACACAACGATAGTCGTCGCAGACACTATGCTGGGTGGAGGAGGGTGGGGGGACTTTGATTTAGATGACAGTGTAGAAGAGGACGACATTTGGTATGGCGACGAGAACACATCCTTGCATAATGTTACTACAGCACACAATACAGTGCCAAGGCAGGCCAAACTGACACCTCCTCAAAAGAGTGAGAAGACGTCCACACCAAAAAATTCTATTGCTAACTGGAGAGAGAAGGCACTAGAACTGCAGGAAGAACTGCGGCGATTGAAAGTTCAGCAGCAGGAATTCCAAAAGATCAAAGAGAATGACACAGACACAATTGGAGGGAGGCCGCCTGTGATCTCAGACACTATTGTTACTCACCAATTAACTGCACAGATGGAGGCATTGTTAGCAGAGAAGGCAAGGTTAGCTCAAGAGAATGATAGATTGGTGAGGGAAAAGGCAAATTTGCAGGAGCTTTTAGAATATACAATGGCCCAGCAGGCCTTGATGATGCCGGTGGGTGATGAGGAGCTCTTTAAACTCGAAGAATTGGAAGGTACAGACGAAATAGATTGAATTACTTTGTGTTAATAACGGCATATTTCATTGTCAAAAGGGCAGGGACTCAGTTTGAAAGAGCCTGCCATCTCAGTAGTCATCACGAGCAGTGCTTAGGTGTATACATGCGTACCGGAATGTCGTTTCAAACACATTTGCAGCATACCAATTGTTCTCCTTGTTCATCATTGCATCAAAGTATACGCCATGCACGCAGTAGAAGAGGAACAGCTCAGACTATTAGTTGCAAGCTTTCAATGTTGCCAAGATTACCCAACCCAAACTGGAAGAAATTCTACGGACCTGCATCAAATTCCTACAGGTAAGGCAGATGATTTCCATTGATGAACTTGTGGCTCTCTCTTCAAGCTCATTTGTGTTCTGCTCCGCAGGAAGCCTCAGGACATAGCAAACAGAAGAGTGGATGATTTCTTTGATGCGACCGTCTCAGATTTTGGTAACTATGAAAAAGTAGAACACAAAGTCACAATTAGGACGGTCTTAGCTGCTTTTCCAGGCTTTCTATGGTTTTACGTTGTACCTGGACCTATTAAATTTGTTTGCTTCTATTTTCTGGAGGCGTGGATTCTGCCGGTTGTCGATCACATCAGAAAACATCTGGTGGTAGCAGGATTGCATTTGGATGGATATTTGATGAGAAAGCAGGGACAAACGCCGTTGATTAGCACAAAGCTAGCATTACAGAGATTGCATGGGAAGGTGGGCATTATTGAAAATTTTAAATACAGACGAGCACTCTACAAGGGAGAGAAATACCTCCCCAAGGCCTATGAAGAATGGGAACGGTGGTTCCTCCCCTCAGAAAGATATGCAGATAAATACGAACCCCGAACCGTCCCAGCTTGGATCGATTCATACTGAGCTGCTGGGATGACTCTATCCTTATAGGTTCTCTTCAATGATTCTTGACAGTAAACAAGTGAGGAGGCTACCGTACGCATAATGCCAAACATTCTAACTTCCTCGACA
Organism: Axilococcus clingmanii; assembly: GCA_019693495.1. Taxonomy (NCBI): domain Eukaryota; kingdom Viridiplantae; phylum Chlorophyta; class Chlorophyceae; order Chlamydomonadales; family Chlorococcaceae; genus Axilococcus; species Axilococcus clingmanii. The sequence goes on from JAAMXV010000579.1 coordinate 40,277, forward strand.
GTTCCTGTAGTCTAGCCTCACATTGCCTGACCTCTTCAAGCACAGCTGCATAGGCACTGCCTGAAGCAGCATTCAAGGAGCCATCTACACTCCCTTCCAATTGAGTTGTGGCTATTGCTATCAAAGCATCATACAAAGGCTCTGTTTCCCGCGCCAATAGATGTCGCCGACTCCTTACTTGCTCGATAGCTAACTTGAAGTATAAACTTTTGTAAAGCTTGGCTAGGCTAGGATGTCCATGCCCCCATTCCTCTTCTATTACTTCTGGAAGGTGAATTCTAATTGCATCTACCCCAAATTCTGAGTTCACTTGCTGTCTCCAGGGCTCTGATAAAGGACACAAAGAAGCAGATTTCCAATTTTTACAGACCAGCGTCGTCGAGCAAAAAACTTCTTTAGCACTCAAGAAATTGAAAATATTGGCTAGTATAGACACTGGAAGAGTTCCGAAATCCTGTTCTACCTTCTCCGCCTGTACACACCCCATTGTATGAGTTTGTGGAGAAGACTTCGGTGTGATCTCAGACGAGCAATCTTGTCTTGCTGTCTCTTCGTAAATGTACCTCACAGTTCATAGGGCGAAGCAATATGTAAAAATTTCTCACTATTGTATTTTCCTATCAAGTTTTTCAGTCTCGTATATCATCACCTGAAACAGCTTCCTAACAAAATCGTCAGCATCCTCGTCTAGAACTGCCTGCAGGGAATCCCGCAAGCTTTCGGCGCTACTTTTTCCTTTGAGTTGGTCCACAATAAATTCACAAAATGAAGGCTCCTCTTCCCCCATCAAATCCTTAATCTTTTTACCAATCCATTGAGTAACCTTTGGCCATACCTCATCTGCCCCCTTTTGTCCGTCCAGGACATACCACTTGAGGCGGTAGTCATACACTGCCTGCTTATCTTTTGGAATCATGGACTGCAGTTCCTTCTTCATCCTACTGGAAGGAGAGTACTGCATGCTTGTGTCCTTTCTACTCTCCTTCTTAGAGTAGTCAAGAGGTATCAAACGTCTCTCTGTTGCTTCCTCTTCCTCATCCTCCACAAAGGCACCTTTGTTCATGACCCGCCGTGTTGCAATTATAGCCTGAGGAAGGGTCGGTCCACTAGGAGAGGGGGGCAATTCTGTAACTTTACTGGCCATGGTGTCTGCAAGTTTGGGGGCTGCTGCTGCCATCATGGCTTGAAATATGCTATCTTTGGCAGCCACGTTCAATTGAGCCGCGGCCGCGGCTTGCTGTTCCCTGGCTGCCATTTCGTCCTCTTCCTGCTTCTCTTTCTCTAAATCTGCTTGATCTGTCTGCAATTCTTTCTCTCTACGTCTACGACGGTCTGCTGCTTTCCTAGTGGTGGTATAAATGGGACGTTCCCAAGGCTCTAATTCATCTTCGCTATCTACAGCCTGCTCATCTGCTTGAACGTGTCGAGCACGCTCTGCAGCCAGATCACGTTCCCTGTCGGCTTCTTTTTCCAAAGACCTGATCCTAACAGTTTCGTACCTCTCCCAAAATCGCAATTGCTCCTTATAGTGACGATCTGAGCCAATGCGCCATTCTCTTCTATCGGTATACCCCTCTCTGCTTCCACTGCGTTGCCTTTTCTCTTTGGTGGCTCTGCGGGGAGGGGACTGCTGCTCGCTTTGGAATGATGGTCTTACTGTGGAGGCGGAGACCAATGGGTTTTCTTCTAGAGATGACAAGAAGTTATCAGCTGCTGTTGCTGCCTCCTGAACTAGCGGAGCTCTTTTCTTTAATATCATCTCTATTTTCTCGGCGGCGGCTTGCTTCTGTTCATCTAGCATCGACGTTCGATCTTCCTGCTCTTTCCACCACTCTAGGTACTCATTAGTTGCAGTGTTTGCTTTAAGCTGCAGAGCCTGGCCATCTATTTCCAGGCCATGAAGGAGCAAAAGGGCCACTTCAACATTTTCTGGCTCTTCAAATGTCACGAAGCCAAATCCCTTTGAAACACCAGTGTCCGTGTCTTTGACTGGTTTCCACTCTTTTACACCACCACATGCCTTAAGCAAAGACTCTACAGTTTCCTCTTCTACAGTCAAAGCAATTTTCCCAACCCACAGCATGGTTTGTTTGTCTGGTGGAGCTCCTGGTGCCCGATGTTTTTGCGCCGGCCGGAACGCTGGTCGTGGTGGAAGAGGTGGGATGAATTGACTTCCCGTTGAATAAGGCCCCTGATTGGAATGCTGATACGAAGGCACTCCGCCATACGGACGGGGACCTGGCCACCTTGGGCCGTTTGGGGGAAACATGTACGTGTACTTAGATGCGATCAAAATGGCAAGAAGCGTCTCTCTATATACGATCTCGAACCAGCCCTATATTACACTCCTCTCGATTTCAATAAGAATGTAATTTGTTATCGACTGCAAGATGCCCTTAATTTTCTAACTCATTGCAAGAGAATCCAATCTGCTGTTTTAAAGGGTGGTTTGACGAAAGAGAAACCATTGATCATTGAATATTATCATCTCTATAATCCTGAGCATCCCAAGCTTTATCTTCAGGAATATTTTCTTGCCTGCTCTACAGATTGCAGTCTTTTGTCTCACAATCCCACTCTGCAAGATAGAACACAGTTTAAGCTTTTGTAGTTCACCTGGAGATATGGAAGTGGTTTCACCATACTCGATTGGCGCTCATTTGAAACTGAAAACAATCTTTGGAGAGGTTTGTCCGACTATTTGCCTCTGTCTGTCTTGCAGTCTAGCTCACTCCTAGAATGCTTACAGGAACTCGGCGGGGAAGTTTATTCTTTCGATAAAGCCAGTGAGACCGTCATTCTTCGCACCCCTGGAAGTACGCCCTTTCATCACAATGTCAGGATTCTCCGATGCAGCTGTATTGAGTCCATCATAGATTCAGTACCGGCTGATCTGGCACATGGTGAAGAGCCACTTCCTATGGTAGATATGCAGCGGTGTCAGGAAAGGGAAGCGAAAGCTTTACGCACGGCCGAGTTAGAAGCTGCCAAGATAGGGATTGGTGTGAGCAGGGAGGCACAAGACATCTTTGATGCTTTAGCAAAGACTTTGCCTTGTCGTTGGGACAGTAAGGACATCATTGTGCTAGGGGAAATAACGATATCCCCTCCATATGCCCCTGAAAATTTGACTACAACACACCCTGAGGATATTTTAGCTCTTAATAGGGTGAAAAAGGTGCTAGTCGCTGAAAGGGGACGACTGGGACATACCTAAACATGTTCCTGGTACGGATGTCGTAAGACAAAGGAGCCCTCTCCCTGGTGACAGGGGAGAGAACACCAGTGCATGCATGCAATGAGTTAGACAATTCACTAGAAATATAAAATTTTATAACGCTTGTGTTGTAATTAGCTTCATATTGGTATTTCGCGGCAAGCTTTGAACCTTCAAATCATCCATGCTTTCAATTCATTGGGCGTCAAGTAAAGCCCTAGTTTTTGCAAAGTCTAAAGTCCCAAACTATACAAAGAAGCGAATCAGTCTAAGTTTTCGTCATGCATTGCCAGATGAGTATGCCAGTGGCGAGAGCGATAAAGGTAGGGACGCCGCCACCACCACAGAGAGAGCTACTGCTAATAAAATAAAAGTTACTTCCTAATTCTTTGCAGAATTTAGCAGCTTTAATCTGGATGAGCAGATAAGCTGGTTAGATGCCGAGGGTATGTTCCTTATCTTATGTTGCTCTCTTAAAGTTTCCACCTTTCTGACCAGCCCTTGTGGTAATATTGCATGCAGCTGACAGGGCAATTAAGGAAAAAAGGATAGATGACCAGGCTCTTTCTGTGGGTCTCCACATTAGAGGTAGCTTTATTGAGGAATCCACAAATAATGACGAATACGATTTGAGAAGGCGCCCCATGCATTATGCTCTGTACGACTGTGTGCGGAGAGCAGACAGTGAGGAGGCTGAGGATATCGTGGATGAAATGGCACGAGACAATTTGCCAGCCGGTGCCCGTGCATTTCATGCTTTGATAATGACATATGTGAACAGTGGACAATCACAAGAAGCGCTGGAGACACTTAAAAGAGAATATCAAGCGGGCATTCAACCCCTTCCAGAGACGTATGCAGCTGTGGTTTATGGTCTTGTGAGGGATGGTAACTCTGATCTGGCAGAAGCTGTTTATGCATCACATTGTCGAGCTGCCTTAAAAAACGATGAGACATCGAAGAGTTGGATTGTCTTGGTGCAGGGCCTATTCCTGCAACGCCAAGGAGAGACTGCTTTAGAGTTAATAGATGAGGGACGGAGCAGAGGACATTTGCCAAATCTTGACATTTATGAATACATGGTACATCATTATCTTGCAAAGAGTGGTCCTGAGGCAGCACTCCAAGTGGTAAAGGAGATCGAAGCTAGGTCAGAAGAGCACTTCTCAAAGAGCGCAGAGTATCGGCAATACGTTGCAGCTGGTTTGTTGGAGTTTGACGATGAAGAAATATACGAGAAGACACTTAAAGGTGCAATTTTTGTCCAAGCCAGGCACGTTCTACCCATCATAGAACAAGAGGCATTGTACGGAGATATGCCTGTGGCAGAAGAGCTGCTATGTCACTTTACTAATCATCACCCATTTTCACCTATACATCCCAAGCAAGATAATTTTTTACAGCGTTCCCTCTGCCATATATTAACTGGATACATGTCTCGTGACCTGTTAACTGGCAAGGAGTTGGAAACAAAGAAGCAGGAACTATGGACCCAAATGACTGTCGAAGGGCTTCCACGCTGGAGAGGGTATTTCAACAAACTTTTTGCAGCAGCGATCTGTAGTGGCGATGTCAAGGTATGTGTTTAATACGCTATCGAGGGACTTGCTCAAGAATGCTCACGTTTTTTCTTCCTTTTCTTTTTCGATGCAGCTGTCTGTGAGAGTTTTTGAAAGCTGGAATACCATCAATAAAGACAGTCTCATGTCTTTTTTGTCGGCGCAAGAAATATCAAAGTTCTTGAACTTGCTGAGTGACAACATGGAAGTAGCTATACTCACTAGGGTTTTATCTGTGCTTCGGGTCAACAGCGAACGAATACCAAAGCAAGCTTTAACCATAGACAGTGGAGACCGTACCTTCCTTACTCGATGGTTGCAGGCAAGCATTGAAGAAGTAGACCAAAACGTCCTAAATAACGGGGCTTACACTTTAAAGATAGACAATGTGCGCATCGATGGTCTCTCGCTGTGCGCTTTAAATAATGAAGACGCGAAGCTTTTGCCAGGAAGGATGTCTGTCAGAGAGATGCGAGCAGAGCTTGTTGCTAGAGGCATGTCATTTCAAGGCAGCAAGAAAGAAATGCGAAGGCGCATAGAGGAAGCACGGGGGCTCGTGGAAAAGCCTATCGATGTAGAGCCTGATTTCGAGATCGATGCGGAACAGGACATGGATGATACCGGCGCAGACGACCTAGGTGTTGTGGGCGCGGAAGACGCAATAGAGCCACCATCCCCCGAGATTCCAACAAAAGAGGACGAGGAAGAAGAAGATGAAGAAGGTGAAACGGGATGGTCTCTAGACCTCCGAGCTCGTCCTGCAACGTGGTTGGTCGAGCGGATACCCATTGCAAGAAGCCTTATGGAAATGCCGCAGCTTCCTAAGCGCGCTGGCGCAGTTGAAGCTCTAGACATCTTTTTAATAGTTCTGCGCATGGGACTGCAGCCCTCCCATGGGGATGTGCAGACGGTGGTAACCGCCATAGAGCGAATCGCAGACCCTGACGATCAGAAGGTTGCAGCTTTTAGAATGGTTAATCTCTTTTCTTATGGGTTACAGCATGGGCAAGCCTTCCAAGACAATCTGATAAAATTAGCTGATGCGCAGTTAAGCCCGTCTAGCGCAGAATAGTCTAATGTGATAGTTCACCCTTTATTGCGCACTTCAATCCTAACGCCGCGTCTTCTTGCTCCCTCCAGCAGGAATAGCTCCTTTGCGCTTTTTGGAAAACCCGCCTTCGTCATCGGAGAACTCCTTCTCTTTGTCCTCTCTGCGGGCTTTTTCTTCTAATTCGTCCCAATCTAGGCCCTCTGACTCTTCTGATCCTAGGGAAGCTTCGCTTTCATCTTCGGATTCGACCAAAGACGCATCTTCACTGCTCTCCTCCTCCTCACTTTCATCCTCATCATCTGTTGGCGCAAAGTCCGATTGTTGGGAACCCTCATCTTCTGATTCTGACCCCTCAACATCCAGAAAATTCCAGCCACCATCCTCGATGAAGCCTTCTGGGTCTTCCTTGATGGACTTTACTATGTTCTTCCAGTTCAGATTGACCTTGGACTCATAATACTTGATATCTATCGACGTTAACCAGTCCCTGATGGTATCGATATGGTGGGATGGAATAGCATCAATGCGCGCAACGTCTTTATCAAGGTCTTTGGGGATAAAGACCATATCAAAATTGCGCAAATTGAAGCCCACTCGTTCAAGATTTGCGAGATTCACTTCAGATAGTGTTAGCACAAAGAATGGCATCTCTGTGAGCTCTACAAGACAATTAACTGTTGGCATGATGAAGCAAGTGGAGCGCGCAGGTACACCAGTGAAACCAAGCTCGCGAAAGGGAATTTCAAACTCCAAATTAAGGTCCCTGCAATAGGCGCAACTGTTGGCGACAGCTTTGTGAAGATAGCGCTGTTAGTACTTACCCAAAGTCCCTCTCCCAAATGTCTTGTTGGACACGCTTGACAAACTGACTGAATTGTCTGTTAATTTGGTTGCGTCTCTCTCGTTCTCGTTGCTCTTCTTCTATCTCATCGGGGTCGTACATCGAGCGGCGGCCAGCATCCAAAGTTTGGACAGCATCCATGACTTCGGTATAAAATTGCACATCACCGGTCTTCTTCTTTCCCACCATGATAGGATTGTGGAGATGGAAATGAACAAGTGTCATCATCTCATTCTCTGCAGGCTGGAAAAATGCATGCTTAATGTTGCGGTACATGATGTCCAATTCATCTCCCTTGGGACTTGTGTAGCGGAAACCATTAGTGTGAGCCTCGAACGTGCCCGTCACCTTGCGTCCTTTGCCACCCAAAGCAGGACGAGCCCAAACGTCAGGCAGAGTAAAGACTCGCCCTTTGGCACGAACAAGCTTCTCCTGTTGAACCAGCGTGGCCCGCTCTGCCTTTTCCTTGTCACGCTGTTGCACCGAACTACGAAGCGTCTTGATCTCCTGGACAACCTTGGCAGCATGACGGACATCTGCTGTCCTAAACGAAAGCTCCTTTAAAAAAATGGATGAAGGATACTTCAGGCTAGGGTCATAAGAGCCACCGTAATTGAAGTTAATCCTGATGTAAGCATAATCGCCATCCTGGTTATTTGTCGCGTTTTTCACCGTCAGGATATGAAAAGGTACGAGCACGCCATATATAGGCATCAAAAGGCATTCATTCCTATGGTCCACCTGGACAGTCAAGGTGTTATTATGCTGAACGTCCGTGGAGGCTTTGTAAGCAACGAGATCTGATATTTTGCGAACTCCTGCCGAGCCTTGCCCAGCAGCTCCATTTTTGGTCAGCAGCTGCAACGTGGCCTGATTCGCTCTCTCCAGCAGCCCCTCTTGGGCCTCCTTTTGGCGCCTCCGTTCTTCCTCACGCTGCCTAAAGTCTACTTGTTCAGTTCTAGCCGATTTACGGACTGCCACCCTAGAAGGAACTGCTTCTTCTCCTCCGACATTATCCTCACCTTCACTCTCCTCCTCGGCCTCTTCGTCTTCGTCAGCCCCATCCTCATCACCCAGGAAGTAAGCTATGTCGTTCCAATCTTTTGAGCTTGCCATTGTTATGACATCCGGCTCTCCTCCTCCAGCTTTTACAATGACTGTGTCCGACAACAGAATGGCATACGTCTTTGTAGCTTCATCAGATGAGTCTTCTCTAGTCAAGTCCCCAATGCCGAGCGAAACATTGAATGCCATGTTAGCAGCGACTGTCTTTTCATTAGTGGCAGACAAAGGTATAGTAGTGTCCTTCAATTCTAATCCAATACAAGTACCAACATTTTTAGGCAACTGTTCTATGAGTTGCTCCTGGCCCTTGTCTTTCAAAGCAGATACAGCAGCATTGTAAGCAGCAGACATCTTTGCTCCTTCCACCAATGCCCCAATGGCTGCAGATTGAGCAGCAGCAATGGCTGCGTATTCCGCTTGTTGGGTAGTGCTGGGATCGACAAGGAGAGTTCGTGATACGTTGGCACAGTACTGGGAGTAGCGAGCCCCCAATGAGCACAGGATAACGCCCTGATGAGAAAGAGCTTCCTCAGAGCTGGTCCTGCTCCAATATTTGATATCATAGCTGCCGCCAGATTGAAAGACAGGAGGATACGCAAGGTCAACAGCATCAGCCTTCAAGCGAATATTCAGCTTATTAGAAGGGTCACTGATGGCACTTTCCAAAAGCGCAGCAAGCTTTGAATGCTTCACCTTTTTCTCTTGGTCGATGATATCTTCCACCTGTTTGACAGCAAAATTCATAGCGCTGCTGGCTAAGTAGGCAGCCTTTTTCACACAAGTAATTTCTTCCTCATCCTTCACCGCCATTACTTCCCCCAGACCAGGTGCGATGTCAACAACTTGCAAAGTAGACGCCCCAATGAGTCTGCTCCAAGTCTCTGGAACAGCTCCGGTGATGCCTTTCTCTTTTGGCAGGCTCCCTACGACAGCCTGGTTGGCAGAGCCTCTAAGAATATCGATGAGTTCCTGCATTTGAGGAGTGCCATCCTCCTTTTTAGGTTTTGGATGAAGCACAAGAGTGATCCCCATGTCAGAACAGGTCGTCTCGACTTGTCTGAGGATGTCAGTTTTCTTAGCCCCAGCCATGACGTGCAGACTTGTCTTCGTAAATATCATGATTGTTTCCGTGAACTCCCATCCAAGAAGCCATACATGAAGGCTGACACTCTTTGCATATCTGAACTCTGATGAAGCAGCAGCCCCTGTACAGATTGCAAGAACAGTGGCTCCCTCCCAGCTCGACTCATCCTATGCACAGGTTTCGGCAAAACAAATGTCAGTGACTAGTTGGTGTGATCTCCGTCCAAAGCGACAAGAAACCACGAAACTCACCTTCCAAGAGTCGTATATGGCCTTCAGACGCTTGCCAAAGCGCTCCTTGTTCAGCTCTACGCTCATTACAGTGACTCTCTACTGATGGCTCGGTATCAGGTTGGCTCAAATTGAGACGACGTGATTAAAACTCTCGATAGAATGACACAACTTAGCTCCTTACGACGTTCAAGTGTCCTGGAGTAACCAGAACAGACTTTGCTTTCAATCAATTAGATCTAAAGGCTGAGCTCTTGTGTGAAAACCGTGCAACTTGTTGTATTTCTAATGTGTGGAATGGTTTGAACACGTGGGAGCACCCAGACGACTATTGTTTACAATGAGTGGACAATTTTTGAATTTACTTTGCCTCCAGCACTGTGCAGTTGCCACCGGCTTGTATGGGCAAGAAGCCTTTCTTGGCCTTTTCCAAAAAATGCATGAGCTCAGTGCCCAATAGAGGAGTGCTTAAAGAGGCTTTGCAGCATCCTCTGGTTTAAGACATATGAGCTCAGACCTGGCTTCACGGATACTTTAGAATCGTAGAGCTCTTCTTCTAACGTGAGCGAGGTCCCACTGCCAGAGAATGAGTAGTCTCCCACTCATGAGCCTGAAGACCCCGCGTCGAAAACTACAAGCCAGGGGGATGTTGTGATATTTTGCGCACTAACAGACATCGTACAACTCACACCACAGTCGAAGACCAAAATGAGAGTAAGAAGGACACCTGCTAATTTCATTTCTTGGCGATCGAGAGTTGTCCCTCGGTCGTGTTTCTAAACATGACGAGAGAAATATCTATTATTGATGTACAATTAGAAAAGCAAAGATCTCGTTATTGCAGGAAGATATAAGGTGTGATAAAGGGGCTTCAGACAAGTGCCTATTCACAACTACAGAAGGCGCAGTGTGTCTGTCAGTACGCATTTGAACTGTACTTTTTCACAAAGTCCTTGGATTCTTCTAGTCAGCTTAAGAAGGTGAGGTGCCTGAATTCTTAGAGCATCCTTAATTCATAATCGCCTGCTGTTGTTATGTATCTAACCCAGGGCAAAGCTTGATAGCCGCTACGTTCAACGACTTTCAAATACCTCACTTGGATGCCGGAAATGGTATAGTATGGAATTTCAAATTTGATTTTTATGGGTGGCATTCTACCCTGCAGCTCCTCCTCTGCTGCTACAGAAGGCAAACCGAATTTGCACCTCAATATGAACTCTCTGCCACCAGGAAAGTTCTTAATTTTCCAGACGAGGGCGTCCTTTTCAGGAGCATATGCTGCATTTCCCTGGGTCACTCTCACATTCGGAGTAATGGCATCTGGCGGCAGTGGCAGTTGAATCTCTACGCTGGTAGCAGAGGATCTGTCTTTAAATTGACTACGCGCCTTGACTAAATACTCTGTGCGGCTCCTGCTGTGTTTCTCTACCTGGCACTCCACCCAAATGAGAGGCTTCACATTCTGACTCAGACGATATGTCATCAAGTCAAACGCTCCATCTGGTGGGACAAACGAAATAGTCCTATCCCTTTCAAAAGAAGCTAAACGGACGCATTGATGGAATTTTATATCCTCCAAATCTACTGCTTTCTGCCTACCTGCACGTCCCTGAGATTCAAACAGAACTCTGTCGTTCAGACCTAGTTTGCACTCTGGCATTCCACTCAAGTAAGCCCTCATTCTCAAGGCCCCTACAACTTCACTCCTGACAACAGCGCCATTTGTATTGACCAGCATGTTGACACTCTCCACTACATCCAGAAAGACTTCATTTTTCTTGTAGTGAATGCCCTCTGTCCTCCAAGATACTGCATTTGTAACTGCCATGGGAGGGCGCGCTTGAACTGCCATCTTGTAAGCGTCTGTTTTTATATACTCAGTAAGAATCTTCGCTTCTGTAAATTGAGGGTAACCATAATCCATCACTTCATCCAACAATTCATAGGCAATGACGAAATTGTCCCTCAGCGATTCTTCCTCCAGTTCTTGGAAATAGTGCTTGAAGATTTCAATCAACTTGTGGAGAAAAGCCAAAACTGCGGATGCATTCACGTTGGACCTCGCTAGTGCCAACAAATACAAATTAGTGTGCTGAACATAAATATAACTAACTGGGCCGTCTTGTATAACTGGGCTCAGACCACCATTTTCTTCCAATTCAGTAAACTTCGCCATGAAACGATCAGCAAGTTTCAGTGGAACGTCGCCCCTGCCAGGTCTGCTGGTAAGAATGTCGTTTTTAGAGAATGCTTGATTGACCACTCACCTATAGTCTCTGAATAATACGGGTTTTCCCTTGTTGTCTAGAAAGAACAGAGCAGATATAGAGCAGCCTGCCATTGTATGATCTTGATCACATAAATTGGCAGACGCCTTGAAAAGTATCCGTAGTTAATACACAATGATGTCGTGCTGAACTTTAATTATAAATTTCGTTCATGTCAGATTTGTGTTGTGAACTGCTGCTGATACGTTTTCACAAGTTTTAAGAAAGGTCTTTAGGAAAGAGGCCTATTTGAAAGCACAGAAAGAGGAAACTTACTTCTAAATGTATTCGAGTTGTATCATTAAGAGTTATTGGAAATCTCTTGAGTGCTCATAATCTGGAGTCTTCAGCATTGTTGATAATCTCGAAGATGAGGACGTTTCACCACAGCAGTCTTCGTTTAGGGAAAAGCCACAGAAACCGCGTTCATTTCCCACATTATGCGAGCTGTTTGTCAATCTACCATAGAAAACTCAATGCCTTGCCTTTCAATGGGACGGAAAGTGCTCAAGAGGCTCTTATTGCATTGGAAACGACAGGTAGGTGTTGAAGCTCTTCTTTGACCTTACTTTCGGCCACAACCCACATTTTCACTTAACACTGCAGCCAAGTCAAGTTTGGAGGATCTCAACAAGCTTATTGGAGCGATTGACATACATCAGCCTCATTTTGGGACAAATTTCATCGTGGAGATAGTCAAGAACATGCAGTCGCAGATCAAAGGTCTTACAGCTGACACTCCCGAGCTAGGCAAGCTTGCTGAAAAGTTGGCAAAGACAAACCAAATGCTTTCTGAGATAATCAAGTCTCTCTCCATGTCTGCAAGCAGTAGTATGGATAAATACGTTCCTTCTATAACCTTACCTAACGGCAGCTTTGGGCTGAAGCAAGGGTCCGCTTTTGATCTGACATTTCTTGCCAAGTCAGTGGAACAATACAAATTATTCTCGGAGGATCTCTTAGCTCAGCAAACCCACTCCATAGAAGCTGCAATAACCAATGCTCAATCCCAAGGCATCAGCGGGTATCAGTTAGAAATCATCTTGCCCATCATCGCCGGCGTCACTGCTCTCATTGCCCTCATAGCCAAGGTGGGTTCATCTCCTTTCCAAGGCGAAGAAGATGATTGTGACGCTCTAACGACTTTGTACAATCCCGAAATGCTCGCTCAATTTTGGGAGCGACGACCTGTTGCTGTAATGCAGAGATCAGCACAGTTGGCAGCTGAGGCACTTTCATTTGGCACAGGACTACTGGTGGACATCGCTGGTGGCAACCTGAAAAGAAATTCGCCAAAGAGGGCACGCCAATTGCGGTTGCTGATAGAAAGATTGGGTCCTGCTTATATCAAGGTAGCTCAAGCACTCTCCACAAGGGTGGACATACTTGATGTGCATTATTTAGTAGAGATAGAAAGACTTCAAGATCGAGTGCCGCCTTTTGATGACAAGATTGCACGCCTTCAGATTGCAAAGGCGTTTGGAGTGTCGGACCCGTCCATTGTCTTTAAGAGCTTGACAAGCTCTCCTGTTGCCGCTGCCTCTCTTGGACAAGTTTACCGTGGCGAACTGAGAGATAGCGGCAGGGCAGTTGCGATTAAAGTGCGGCGTCCCGATGTGCTGCCCACCGTCGCTCTGGATCTTTACCTCATGAGAAATATTGCCGCGGCCTTGAGGAAAGTCCCATCTGTTCGCAGTGATTGGGTAGGCATAATTGACGAATGGGCTCTTCGCTTCTTCGAGGAGATGGCATATGAGAAAGAAGCTGCCAATGCCGAACGTTTTGCAAGGGACGTAGAAGATGAAAACTTGGTTGGCATCATCGTACCCCAGGTCGTTCATTGCACGGATGACGTGCTGGTCACAGAGTGGATTGAAGGAGAACGACTGTATGAGTCGACTGCGGGTGACGTTCGAAAGCTTTGCAACACATTGCTTTCATCGTATTTGGTTGGCTTGTTAGATACGGGATTCCTACACTCAGACCCGCACCCAGGCAATCTGCTCAGGACCCCAGAAGGGAAAATTGCAATCCTAGACTATGGATTAATGACGACAATACCCGAGGAATACTCTCTTGCATTATTGGAATATATTGCACATTTGAGCATTAAAGACTGGGATTCAGTGGCAGAGGACCTCGTGAAGCTGGGCTTTGTGGCACCGAACGCCCCCAGTCTCAGAGAAAGTGGACTCATCGAGCCACTGGGTAGAATCTTGGAGCAGTTGAGTGGAGGTGGAGGAGCAGCCAAAGTAAATGTAGAGCGCATTCTGAATGACCTCAATGCCCTCACAGCAAACTTCCCATTCTTTTCCGTTCCCCCTTATTTCGCCCTCATTTTGAGGGCATTCAGTGTCATCGAAGGCATTGCTTTGAGGGTCGACCCAGATTATGCAATTGTCCAAGAGTGTTTCCCATATTTGAGCAGGAGGCTGCTGACTGATAATCACCCTCGAGCCAGAAAAGCACTGAAGCAGTTGCTGTTTGGTACATCTGAACACATTGATATCGCTCGTTTAGAGCGTCTTGCAAATGGGTTCTCGAGGTATACAGTGGCCGGTCTCTCTGCGAACCCTTCCGTGCCCCGAGGGGAAGAAGACACGACACAGGAAAGGCGTTCCATTTTGAATCCAGCCACCAAAGAGGCTCTGGAGGTCGTATTTAGCCAGCAAGGTTCGTATGTACAGGAGTTGGTGGTCGAAGAAGTTGTTGCTGTAGTAGATGCTGCAGCCCGGCAGGTGGCTATATCGTCACTGGGAGCTCTCCTTGGAAGTGCTCCGGCTTTAGCCAGTATGGGAGCAATTAAAGCTTTGGGACCATGGCGGAGAATAATACTTCCAGTACCGACACCATTGGAAGTCTTGAGCAGGTTGGCACCAGCCTTGCAACTCAGTAAAGCCGACATACAGGCCCTAGAGACGGCTGAGGGAGTTGCTCAGCTGGTGAGACCACAGCTTGCGCAACCTCCTGAACCAGATGATGTTCTCCAGTTTGGCCAAGAAATCATGCCTTTACTGCCACAATTACTTCCTGGTGTGCTCAAAACAAGCGAGCTATTTGGAAGGCAACTCATTAGAAGGGCTGCATTGAGGGTTGCCGCGGACATGCAGAGTCAGTATGATGGCTGGAACGATTGAGAAAGAAACTATTCTTTTACAATTTATCATTTAATCATAATAAAGCTCAAAATTGAATCCGTCATGCACTTCATAATCCTCCAAGGTAATGTGGTCTTTATAAACAGTATACCACTTTTGCAGCCTAATCTTCTCTGGCCTGGTGCCTATTTGTGCAGCTATCAACTTTTTCAAGTCGCCTATGGTGTCGTCAGGGTTGCACTTTATGCGGACCTAAAACGGAACAACGTGAAGCAATCAGTTGCGTGAAAAACAGTAGTTCGGAACAATTTATGTAGATGTGACGTCATACCTTTTTCCCTAGACGATCATTCACTACAACTTCGATCATCTTCCGGATTTCCAATCAGAGAGCCTGGGTAGGATATTCTTCTATTGTTTCTATTACGATATTTGAGGACCGTATAGTCTCTACCGTTCGAAGAATTCAACACAGTTGCTATCGAAAAAGTAGCATTTTACGCCAACAGAATTTTTGCACGTGCACGGCATAAAAGTACAAATTTGGTTCCAACTGCTGACAGCTCAACGGGACTGGGACGGCTTCTGAATTATTAATGAATCAAAGCGAAAGCTCAAGCTTCAGAAAATAGAAGTTTCTCTTTAAGTACTTACCAGATTCTCCTACCGGAAGGAGAGTTTTCACTTCTTCACTGCCAACTAACTCAAGAGAAATGAGTCTAGATGGCGAAGAAAATATGCCTACTCCAGAGGCAACAAGACCTCCTACAATGTCTAATAGATTACCTGGGGATACATCGACAGTCATGGGTTCCAGGTAAGCGTCGAGTCTTTGCATCTCAATCATTCCGTGCGTGAGAATACTCAATTTTTCATCACAGGCTCGAAAAAGAGCGCAGAAATTCCTCCAAAAAGTCTAGGAACACTGTGGCTCAGGAGAAAGACTCACCAACCCGGTTTTCGGTCTTTCGCTCTAATATGGCGCTCGTTCCCTGGCTATCAATCCTCGCTTCACTTTTCTTAATTGGTGGCCTTGTCCTCTTTGCACTTAATGCACCTAAAGTAAGCAGTGACAGTGATGCACTGCTATCTGCAACTCAGAGTGATGATACATCAATGGGTTATCCCAAGTACATGAATATCTTTTCAGTGTCATGGATTGCTACGTTGGCTGTTGCTGGAGCCACTCTGGTCGGCCTCCTGCTATGTGCCGGATTCAGAACAAACCAGAAATTGCGCAAATCTGGGAGGAAATCTATGAAAAGCTGGCCTAGACCTTTTTATGCGTTCGCCAAGTATACTTCTGGATTTTTTGTCATTTTTGCTTTCTTGTCAACCATTTGGTTTGTTGCCAACATCTTCCTCCTGTCCAGCTGGGGAGCTGCTGTTTACAACCTTCGAGAGGGAACCACTATTGCAGCAGCAAACTATGAGTACAAGGAGGCGTTGCAGAGCAAGTTCAACGTCACAATTTCTACGTTGGCAGCTTCATTGACCAAGAATGGCCTCGATGTTATAATCTCCATGCCAGTTGAGACACCCGCTCTTGCACCCACCCCAGCCCGTGCACCTGCACCTGGCAACCAGACATTGGCGCCCACGCAGCCAATAAGTATTCCAGAAGCAGTCAAGCCACAAGTGCAGCCCATCCCAGCTCCCAAAGTCCCAAAACCAGCCAATCAAACTGCTGAAAAGGCCCCTGTTGCTTCTGAGAAGACGCCCTCGAATAGCACCTCTAGTTTGGCTCGCAAGACCGCAGAGTTGTCCAACACCAATTCAACTTCTTCTTCCAAAATTGATCTGAGATCTCTGTATGACTTCGCTCCGGTTACAAACATCAGTATGACAAGCCCAAATTCACCATCAGAGAATGGAATTTGCGGAAGCCAGATCTGCTTAAACTTGAACTATTATCCAATGCTGAAGTCCACCACCTGCTTGTGCACCAAGGATTCGATTGTCAATGTAGGCAACCTTGCCAAATCTCTGTATGACGCTATGAGATGGGCGTTTTTGGGCGTACTTTGCCTTCTCATTGGTGGAATACTGACAACTGCTCGTCTCTCAGCTGATCATGCATTGATAAATGCTGACCAAAGATGGTTGAAGGCGCTGAGAAAGCGCTCAGGGGGCAGCGTCAGTAGCAGCAGAAGCAGCCCTGGAAGGCGGGATAAGAGCGGATATGTATCCAGCCCACCTATGGGCTACTCATCCAAGCATAGCATGTCAGCTGCCTACGGTCAAATACAGCCTAGCGGGTCCAACGTGTATTCCTTGGACGCCAGGGGTTCTGGTCAACCATATTAAGATGGAGGAGAGACACGGCTTTCATGAAAGCTGCTTCCCTTTCTTGTTCGGAGTAGATGCCTCAAATGTGACATTAAAAACTCTTTCTGTTAAAAGAATACGTTCTGCCTATCTGTAAGTTTATTCTTTGCCCAACATCCTCTTCACCACCCTAACCACATCCTCGATCTTAGGAAGCGCTGCCGCTTCTAAATGTTCAGCATATGGCATAGGTACTTCAACTCCCGTAATTCTTTCTGGCGGGGCATCTAAGTCATCAAAACAATCTTCTACTGCGATGCTAATAATCTCCGAACCAACACCGTGCTGTGGCCAACCTTCTTCAACAGAGACGACTTGATGAGTTTTCCTCACAGAGGCAGCAATTGCCTCTCTGTCAATAGGCTTCAGGCTTCGCAAGTTTATCACTTCTGCATCGATACCTTCCCTTTCCAAAATCTCAGCAGCCTTCAAGCAATATCCTACCATCTTTCCAAATCCAATAAGAGAAATATCACTTCCTTGTTTCATCACTTTGGCCTTTCCAATGGGAACTGTAAAGTCTTTGTCCAGCACTTTGTCATCAACCGGGAAAGCTTCCCCGTACAAAATCTCATTTTCAAGGACAATAACGGGGTTGTTATCTCTGATAGCCGCCTTCATAAGCCCCCTCGAGTCCTCAGCATCATATGGGGCTACAACTTTGAGACCTGGCACAGAAGCATACCATGCTGCAAAACATTGAGAGTGTTGTGCAGCTACACCTGCCGCTGCACCATTAGGGCCTCTGAAAACCATTGGGCAGGTAATCTGTCCTGCTGACATATAGTGATGTTTTGCGGCAGAATTGATGATTTGATCCATGGCTTGCATGGAGAAATTGAACGTCATAAACTCAACAATCGGTCTGACTCCCTGCATTGCAGCACCCACCGCCATTCCCGTGAAGCCTGCTTCAGTGATAGGGGTGTCTCGGACGCGCTTTGGTCCATACTTCTGCAGGAGACCTTTTGTAATCTTATAAGCACCCTGATATTCACCAACTTCCTCACCCATTACGAATACCTTGTCATCTCTCTCCATTTCTTCGTCCATGGCAGAGTTGATAGCGTCTCTGACAGTGATCTGTATGGGGCAGGAAACGTTCTTGAACAGTACAAATACACCCTTATATCGGTAAAACTTGCCTGTGCAGTTGCGTATGTTCTCATGAACTGGGTCCCAGCCACCCAGTCACCCTGCGAAAGGGTTTGAAGTCAATCCAAGGTCAATCTGTAATGATAGATGAGTTGTCGGTTTCTATATACATAAAAAGCATACCTTACTACCACGAATGCATGCAGCCCCAATACGTGACAACATCCTTGTTATATCCTCAGGAAATAAATTCTCAGATGCCGCCAAAACAAGTACGAGCTCCCCTTTTTATTCCAGTAACTAACGGAGACTGACTAAGTTAACAATATTATTTGCGATCTTACTCACAGAAGAACAATCTAAGAACTGAGCATCTTCCACCTGGGAGAGGCAAGCTGCCCTCTCTCAGGGACTTTCCTCCAGTTGGCATCCAGGAGTTGAATGGGTGACGGATGATCATTCACGTTTAACAAAAACTGCAGAGTCCACTGTAGGGCAAAAATAGCCCAAGAATCTCTTTGAACGTTGACAGAACAATAAAGCTTCTATGTCTTCCTTCAGTCACACAGCCAGAACACCATTTCCTCGGTTCTGGCGGGAAGCGGTTGGGCTGCCACTCCCTGTTGAGATTCCAAAATGCGAACTAAATGTAGCATGGTATGGCCTCTACTGCTAGATGTCGTTTTCCTGAATAACTGGAGAGCTCTTTGCCCCAAATTTCACTTGTGGGGTTTGGACAGCCTCAAAATGCCTGCTGGCTATGGAAGCAACACACGCAAGGATTCAAATTTTAGGTATAGAGCAGCAGCTTGGCACGCACTTAGTTGGAATCAATCGTAAACACATATTTTCCCACTTTTCTGCATTTTGAAACCACCTTGCCGCCTTATAAAGGCTATTACGCTTTCCATAGGTATTTAGACTTTGAATTTTGAGAATGGATGAAGCTGGGGATATTGAACTTGCACTGCGAAAACGCAAGCAGTGGATCTTAGAAAATATTCAGTGAGTATCTTATATATTCAGTAAGTCGCTAGAGAACAAATCGACTCACCGCTGTCTGTGCAGGACGCTCACTTTAAAACAGTGCCGACAACAGCTCGAGGAAGACGAAGGTCTTGAATCTGGTGCACTCAAACACCACAAGTCTCTCATAGAAACCTTAATTGCAAAAATCGTTCAAGAAGTAAATGAAGAGTCAGCAGCGCCTGAACATTCTGAGGAGGATACTCGCAGACGAGGCAGTCCTGCGGGCTCACCAAAACAACGTTTTGCAAACCGGAAAAGGAAACGGGGGCCTCCTACCAAGCCTTCCGGTCCTCAAAAGTATGGAAAGAAAGTTGAAAAGCTTCGTAACATTTGCAAAGCTGCAACCATATCCATTGCTCCAACGTTGTATGTCAAAAACAAGACCGAGACCGAGCTGCTATCTGCCCTGGAAACTCTACTGGAAAAGCATGATCTGACAGTGGATGCTGGTCCAAATGAGATTGCAAAAGTTAAATCAAAGCTCCAAATTCAACGTGACCTGGATGGCATTGACACAACCAACATTTTAGAAGGTGGAAGACGACACAGAGGTGCTGCAACTGTCAGTTATAGGTCGATGCTAAAGGACGAGAGTGAATCTGAGGAAGAAGAGGACAGTGAGGACGAAAGCGAAGAGGCTGGGCAGGAGGAAAAATCTGACACCACAGGAGAAGAAGAGGACAATGGAAGAGAGGTTTCACATTCTGAAAGAACAGCAGAAGAAACGAAGAGTTTCAATGAGAATAAGGTAGATAATTGTATTGCTGATATTACATCTTCAGGAATGAAGGAGAAACTCCAGGGCTTTCCGCTACCTAAAGAAGACATGGCCCAGAAACAGGTGGTGCTTGATTGGAGCGATGAAGATGATTAAAGTTCTACAATTGGGGTAGTTTATCTAGGATGTAATGTCTTTAAAAGAATATTGAGACTGAATGTGTCATGTCACGTCTGCTCAAGATATGAGCTACTATAATGTGAACCATTTTACGAGACGAGTGTTGCAATCCAAGCCAAATTGGCCGACTCTTTTCACATTATCCACACCATGTAGGCCTCATGCAAGGATAAATGAGCGGAATTCAAGGTTGTTGTGCGCTCTCGCAACCAGAAATGCACATGAGCTGCCACCGGGTGTATGTTCTCCTGGGAGCCGACTTCAGCAGTTTGATTTTACTATGCTGGCAGCATGCACCTTTCAGCTAAAACAGAATTGGTGTCCTTCTAAAGTTGATCACGTTCAGCAAGTAGACTCCCATACCATAGCATTGAACATTAGAGGGTTAGATGAGTCTACTTGGTTGTATCTAAGCTGGCATCCAATGTCTGGACACTTTGGTCTTGGAGAGCGACCATTGCGCCTGGGTGTGGCATCAGAGGCATTTCCATTCGGAGAACAATTGAAGTCCCAATTGAAAGGTCTGATTTTATCAGAAGCAACTATCCCAGTCCCTTGGGAGCGTGTTCTCCGACTGGCATTTGCTGAACGGCCATCTTCGCCAGTGTCGCATGTATTGTATTGCGAGATTATGAGCAGATATAGCAATCTGGTACTGACAAATGGGTTTGATGGCTCTGTACTTGCTGCAGGCTACCAAGTTGGTGGAAAGATGTCGAGCCTCAGGCAAGTGCAGGTAGGGGGCAGCACATATTCGTTGCCACCACCGGCATATGGAATCGATCCCACACAAGTGAATGGCGTTTCACATTGGAGGGACATTTTGATCGAGACAGGCAAAAGGATAGATAAACCAGTGTGTACATTGAAGGATGCATGCACGAGAGCATTTCGTGGCGTCAGCCCTGGCTTAGTAGATCGCTTTTGTCACGCTGCTAGTGTACAGAGCGAGATGCCCGTCGAGAAGATTTCAGCGGTTGATGCAGAGAATCTTTACCAGTATTGGAATCATTGGATTGATGCTGTTCTGAATGAAGCTTTACAGCCCATCAGATTGCAGAATGGCTTTTCAGTTATGTTGGGTGATGGAGAATTGGTAGGCAAACCTGTAGAAGACATCCTTACATCCGTTCGCACATATTATGATTCACGCAGGGAAGTTGACCACTTCAATGAGACTAAGGCAAGGATACGTAAAGGGATTCAATCGGCTCTAACTAGAACAGAGAAGAAATTAGAATCTTTGAAGAATCAAGGAGCACAAGGGGATAAACATCTGCTCACCCAGAAATGTGCAGACTTGTGGATGGCCAATCTGCACTCTTGGTCGCCAGGAATGAATTCTATAATGGCAGAGGATTGGGAGTCTGGACAAATGGTATCCCTGAGTATTGACAAGGAGAGAACTGCTTTAGAAATGGCGGAGGGGTTGTATAAGCAGGCTAGAAAACAACGCAGGGCTGCTCAGCAGATAGCTCCCCTCATGCAGTCGGCAATGGAACAATTAGAGTACCTCATGGAGGCCGAACTCATGCTTGCTCAGCTAGAAAACACAGATGACTTGCCAGCATTGTTAGAAATGGAGGTAGAATTAGCTTCAAACGGATTTGTAAAGGCGCTAGTCAGCGATACTCTGGCAAGTAAAGCAGCATCAAAGGCCCGCAAAGCCCAGAAGCGCTCCGGCACCACAGTGACTGATGGATTGAGACGGTTCACCAGCCCAAATGGCAATGTAGTTCTGGTGGGGAGGAATAGCCGTCAAAATGATGACTTGACTATGCGCATAGCCCAGGATGGGGATGTCTGGATGCATGCTCGTGGTCTCCCAGGGGCTCATGTGATATTGCGGCTGGAAAGTGGGCATGGCAAACCCGAGGATGAGGATATTCAGTTTGCTGCAGACATTGCAGCCTGGTTTTCCAAAGCTAGGACAGATGGACGTGTCGAAATAACTTGTGCAAACCCAAAAGACATTTCTAAGCCTAAAGGAGCCAAGCCTGGCCAAGTATTAGTGAGGAAAGAGTGGGTCGTGGTTGGCAGACCAAGCGGAAGCGCAGCTGCCAAAGTGGTTGGAGATGACTGATGTACTGATATTTTATTTCATCTAAAAAGTATGGTGTAATCCAGCTACATATTAATATATATTTTTCAAGCAGTCACAGCCTGTTTTTGTCCAGCCTTGGCTACCGGGGTCGAAGCATCCACGTGAGCATGTCTGATGAGCTCTTCCACCACCTCAGAAACAGTCGGGTGAGCATGAACATTGAACTTTAAGTCTTGCACAGTTTGCTTCATTGCCACCGCATTTGAAAACTCATGAATCAGATCGGCGGCATGGAGGCCGATGAGATGAACCCCCAAGATTTCACCAGTGTCTTTCCGATAGATCAACTTGCCCATACCATCTCCCTCTATTTCGGCCAACGCCTTCGAGTTGCCCTTGAAATACGTCTTGGCAACAGCCAGCTTGTCAGCATAACCTCCCTTTTCAGCTGCCTCTTTTGCTGCCTCTTCAGTCAGACCAACGAATGATACTTCTGGATGGGTGAAGCAGGCAGCAGGCACCGACAAGTGATTGAGCACATGGGGTCTTCCACACATATTCTCAACAGCACTTATTCCTTGCGCGGAAGCAGCATGTGCCAACATATACTTGCCATTTGCATCGCCGATGCACCAAATACCGTTAACAACTTTGCCATCCTTATCCAAAACTTGCATTTTCTCATTGACTGGAATAAATCCGCGGCGATCAGTCTCGACTCCAATGGAGTTCAGTCCTAAACCATTGGTGTAGGGTGATCGTCCAGTTGCAACCAAGCATGCATCCACCTCAAGTTCATCTACCTTCTCTTTTGTTTTAAAATCAGTGAGCTCAATGATCACAGGCTTCACTCCTGGAACACCAGGAGTAACTTTGCTGGCAATAACATCAGTGTGGAAGTCGATTTTGCGCCCTTGGATGACCAATCTCTGCGCGAGCTTAGCAATTTCTTTGTCAAATCCTGGCATGATATTTGGCATGGCTTCAATAAAAGTAACTTCAGAGCCCAATGCAGTGTAGACATCAGAGAACTCCAAGCCAATATACCCTGAACCAATGATTGCCACCCAATCGGGTATCCACTCCATTTTAAGCGCGTGGTCAGATGTGAACACTGTCTTGCCATCGATGGTAATGCCTGGTGGTACAAAAGGGACAGATCCCGTGGCAACAATGATGTTCTTAGCCGTGACTTCACCACCGATATCTACACGGCCTGGGAGAGAGTACTTGACCTTGTTGTTGCCGACAAACCTGCCTTGGCCGATGAGGATATCCACACCTATCGCTTCTAATGAGCGCTTGAGGTTGCCTTGAATGTTCTTTGCAAGGTTAGTGGCGTGGTCTGCAATCTTCTGTCGCTCAAATGAGACTGAATCGATCTGGATACCGAGCGACTTGAGGTGATGCTGATCTTTGAGCTTGCGCACCTCACCTGCGGCAGCAAGGAGTGCCTTGGATGGCACACAACCACGATTGACACAGGTGCCACCAATATCATGTCCCTCTATGATTGCAACCTTGAGTCCAGATTCTACTGCATGGAGAGCAGCTCCATGGCCACCGACACCGCAGCCAATGATAACAAGATCATAGTCAAACCCACCAGCGACGGGAGAGCCATTCTTTCCAGCAGCCTCGATACGAACAGTGCTGCGAAATCGAACGAATAGGAAGGTGACAAACTGCCAATTCAAAGTGTCAATGTTCAAGAACAAGCTCTTTGAGCAAGAATTGCACCTCAGGTCTTGATCATCGATGGACTTACGTAGTTGGTGAAGGTCTAGCATTTACAAATACGCGATTGAATGGCTTCAAAGCCTGTGCGCGTGATCCCAAAACGCAAGAAAAGCCCTGCAGCTTTCCTGCAGTCAATGGCTTGGAATGAGCAGCCCTTGCTACGCTGGACTTGGTGATCAAGCCTGTTGCCGACATTATATCCACACCAAGAGTTGATAGAGAAACTAATGAAACGAAATGCACTGTGCGCAACGATTCTGGCACGCTTCGACAGAAAGGCTTGATGCAAAGGCACACAGCGCGAGAGAGAATCGAGACCAACTGTATCCGACGATGCATGCAGAGAAGACTGGAGAGCAAAGCCCAGCATCAACTGCTGGACTCAGCCAGTCAAATATATGTTTTACTCATGCATGCCATGCTGGATTGTAATAGAATTTAATAACATGGGATATGATTCCTCACATGGATTTGGGAGCACATAGGGTGAGATTTGTATACAGTGATGATTTACATTAAATATGTATCAAGCAATCTGCCACGCCCTTGATGAAACGCGCATATACCGTGTACTACTTGAAAACATATGAAGTAACAAAGCAGAGATATTGATGCTGCAACGAAGGTTTGTCAGAGGCCAGACGTTGTCGACGACACCATGTACGCCGCTGGAGGCGTCTGAATCGATCAGGAGGCTGAGAGACAGATCAACAACCATTCCTAACGAGGACTTGGCAAGTTTACAAAGGGCTATCGAAGCTTTAGAAGCATTAGACAAGGTATTGACACCACCAGCAGATGCTGTAGTGGCAGGTAGTGCAGAAGAAGATGACTCAAAACAGGATGAAAAGAGAAGCGCAGCAAGCCGCAAAAAGAAGGAGAAGAGAAAACGGTGATTGAAACCAGACATCAGTATTACCATCCCCGCAAGCCTGCAGACTTCTTCTTACTTGCCTGCTTTTCTTGCACCGCTTTCATTCTTTCCTTGTAAGCTGTCGGAATATCTTGGCCCTCATAACTCTTCACCACCGCTCGAACATCTGGCACATGTGTCCTCACGACTGCCTCCAAGAATGGCAACAGGTCCAATAATGTTGTATCTCCATTCTGCCCCTTCCAACTGCCCAATTTTATTGCATTATCAGGTTGAAGTGCATATGCTTCAGGGTCGGATGTTATCAACAAGACCTGCTTGAGATCTCTGTTCAACTTTGAGAGGTCCCTGACGTGCCGGCCATCTACATACTGTGTAGAGTCCCTATACAGTCGATATTGGATCATTCTTTGAGGATCCAATCTGTCTAATATTGGGTCAGCATATGTTGGTAGCTGTGAGGTGTAAACTACAAGCTCATAATACTGAGCAAGGTCTTTGATAAAATCATCAGCTCCAGGCCGCTTGAATGTCCTCCACCCTCGCCCACGAGACCAATCACTATGAATGAGTATACCGTCTAAATCTAGAACCAAGGTTTTTATATGTCTTGCTTGGGGTGGCAGATCAGGTAGCAGTTTATCACTAGGGGGGTCTGCATATTTCTTCATTTCGGACTCCAACTGTGTGCGCTTGTCCAAATACCAGGACATGACATGGGCCCAAAGTGAGTTTCCCCGTTCCTTCTGTTTACTTTCTACGACCATCTTTTCCACCTCATCTGCTGAATAACGATACGTGTAATAACCAAAGAATGCCCCTGCACCAACTGCGCCAAAGAATAGGGCATTGCCAACCGTCGAGAAGATGCGCCCGACGGCAGAATGCTCTAATGCGTCGGCAGATACATGGCCGCTAATCGAAGCAGCATTTGACCCTGTTTCTGGTGGCATGGTCACATTCTCAAAAAGCCTGCTGACTGCTGGATCATTTGCCTTTGCACTTTGCTCGCTATAAGCTCTAGTGCAAGTGCGAGAGACGGCCAGGCGCCATGCCCTTGATGCTCTTTGCAAGAATGCCATTCTTAATCAGAAGATTCCGGATTATCTTCAGTAAAGAGAGCACTCTGTAAATAATCCTTCAGAGTTGTCCTTCTTTTGAGGTTTATTTTCTTCGATCGGTTGTATATGAAGTCTAAGTTGTGTTCCCAGAGTTTTATCTAGTTCTCGTGATTATAAATTAAGTTTTTATATTTGACTTCAGTTTAGTATGTTCGAAACGAATGCGGCGTGCAATTTTAATCTGTTTGAGATGCTAGAAATTTCGAGCCTCTCTGACCATCAACAACCTGTGCACATCTGTAGGACTTCGACCTACGGTATTGCATCTTAATCCTCAAGACGAGGGATCATTACCTTGACAAGTAATTGGAGGCACATTGCATCCAAATATGTTATCCTGCACCCTGGATAAGTAATACCTTAGGAGCTGCTGTATTGCCTATGGCCAAGTCTGTGCCATGGACAGCATACTGTCGGGAGCCAACAACAGTCAAACATCAGACATATTTGGCTATGTAAGCATCATTGAAGATTAAGAGAACTGCAGCAGATAGCTGAACCAAACCACAAGACATGGATATAGATGAGTATTTTAGATGGTGCGGCTCCTCCAAATGAACGCCCAAAGGAGGGAAAGGAATTGAACGCTTGTTTCCAAATGGCAAAATAAATTCCATCACGACACGATTTTCAAAATAATCTGCCTGATGAATTGACAAAAGATTGTCGATGATTTATTTTCTCCAAGTATGCCGTTTACGGCATATATCACGCATCTGTCGCCATGATTCGTTCAAACCCTTCGTAGAACCCTTGTGGAAACACTGGAACCTGCATGTCACAATGAATACACCCAGGTACCTATACGCAACCGCTGCTCATATGTCCGACAACAGAGGTTCAGAGGACATGCCAGAGGCCGTCTCTGGGAGGGAACGCCTCGCCCCAGGTCTCTACCTTGTTGCGACTCCCATAGGCAATCTTGAAGACATTACTTTACGCGGCCTCCGCATTCTCAAAGAAGCTGATAGAGTTTTGTGTGAAGACACACGCCATACAAGTAGACTACTGATAGCTCATGGGATACGAGCTAACAATCTAGAAAGCTACCATCTGCACAATGAATGGAGCAAAGTCAGTAAAGTAATAAGACTTCTGAAAGGTGGTGAATCTATTGCTCTCATTTCAGATGCTGGAACACCCGCCATAAATGATCCAGGCGCAGTTATTGTAGCCGCTGCCATTGAAGAAGGGGTGCGAATCATTCCGGTGCCAGGGCCAACTGCCTCTGTGACAGCACTGATTGCATCTGGCTTGTCAACATCAGAGTTTTTCTTTGGAGGGTTTGTAGAAGCAAAGTCACATGCAAGGAAAAAACAGTTTCAAAGATTGGATCATTTTGGAGTGACTTTAGTGCTTTTTTGCTCACCCCATTGTTTGGTGAGGGCGCTTCGAGATGCTGAGCAGGTATTTGGGTTCGACAGGCGCGTAAGTTTGGCAAGAGAAGTAACAAAAGTACATGAAGAACATTTCAGAGGAACAGTTGCAGATGCACTCTTAGAATTTTCTGAAAAGAGGGATCCAAGAGGAGAATTTACACTGATTATTGAAGGGAGATCTTCTCCTCAACTGGGTGAGAATGCATCAGACGAGGAGATTCTATCGTATTTAGAGAAGCATGTTGCCTTGGGTAGCAGTCCTTCAAAAGCGGCGAGACAGATTGCAGATAATTTAGGAATTAAGAAAAGCAGAGTTTACACGCTATCACTACAACTACCAAGGAAAAAGGGAGTAAACATATAACCCCTATCGCACACTCGATAAGACTACACTAGACAAGACTACTCTCTAAAAATTGCAAAACTCCAAAATATACTGCTCTCCGGTGTTCAAAATACATCTTGCTGCGGTTCAAAATCCCAGCATCTTAATTCTTCAATTCTTATTTTAGCACAGGAGAATTCACCTTCAGGTAGATCCCAAGCAACTTCTAATTCAGTGGGCACCATCAAACCGCTGCAATGTCTCTGATACTGGGAGTACGTGGTCACCTGAGCGGACGCAGCCGTTCCCTGTGACAGAGGTCTTCTATTTGCACACTTCATCTGTGTGATTTGCCCCAAGCTATCAAATTGAAACACTCCAGTGACCTCTGCCGAACCATCCTTAACTGTTGCTTCTGCGGTAAAGTGATCTATTGCTTGCCAGCTCAACCAAGGCGATGGCAGCAATGATGAGGGGCAGCATGGCGCACCCGACAGAAAGCGAGCCAATACTGCTTCTGCCAAGACTTCATTACTTTCTACATGGCAGTCTACTGAGAATAGTGAAGATCTCCTCCACTCACTACAACCTTGTCCACCTATCAGTGATGCAAATCCCTTCACCAAACTGAAAGTCGACAGTCGAATTGACGCTTGCCAAACAAATCCTGGTCGACCAGCACTATACCATTCCTCCGCCTCTAATGTATTCCATTTCTTAGAAGAAAGGAACCTAAATTGGCCAGTCTGCTTTAGATAGGAGAACTTGACAGGCTTCTGGCCCTCTCGCAAAGCATAGTTCATGTACCTCAATACTGGGACAGGAAGAGACTCTGACTGGCTGTTTGCACAAGAATGCCACGTATGAGGGGTCTGCTCTTGCACCAAGGGAGCTGCATCAAACATTGCCTGTATTCTCTTTGAAACCTCTTGACTCAAATTAAAGGAGCTTAATGCTGCAAACATTGAAAAAATTATCTGCAGCAACATCCCTATGGAAGCTCTGTACACTCTTCCTAAAAGTGTGCTCACCAGAAGTAAGACTCGAGACATGACACAATGCAGGAAGTCATTGACCAAATTTGCAGGGCTTCTGTTGAATGCTCTGTCAAATGGGAATGGCATTCTTGCGAACCGCCTTAAGCTGCTCGACTTCTTGAATTCCTTAGTAATTAGCATGAAGCTCCATTGACGCCGCTAACAAGAAATGGGCCCATAATTTTAATTAATTCACTTATTATATTACTATTGTCGAATCAAAATGAAGCTCGAAATACTGAGCAAGGAGTAGTGACTGTAAATTCTTTGTGGCCAGGTTTTTGAAGGGTTTACGTGGTGTGTTGCCTCCATTTTCAGCCAGGTCATAACCGTCGCTCGCTTCAACTTATCCTCGGATACATTCAACTCCAACAGGTGAAGCATACCATAAAATTGCAATAATGTCTTTCAGAACATCATTATGGTCCTGTTCACTGTTCCTTTTCAGTTTAACTTTGCATCTGATCACAGCTCACTCCGAGAGTGTGTGCGGGGGTCACGGGCATTTAGATGACGAGAAAAGAATATGTATCTGCGACGGTTTTTGGCCACAACCAGGAGACAGTGGCTGGACAGGGACAAACTGCACAATTCCTGTCTTTAGAAACCCCGAACGGAGCATTGGAAGTCTGACCGACTGGTGTCATACCAAGGGTTGCAGCACCCTGGCTCCAGATGATTGGGCTTGTTTTGCTATCGAGGCTGCATGGGTGAAGTAAGTGGCAAATATGCACTTAATTCCACGTTACATATGTTGACTAACATAGAAATTCAGTTCTACCGTAAATTGGAATTATTTGACCCTTTTTATGAAGAAGGCTGTCGACAACCCAAGAGCAGATCCAGATTTGTATGGACTCTGGGTTGGTGGCACAAACAGGAGCGATGCACGACCTTCGAGGGATGGAAAGGGGTTTGATTTCCAGGAAACCAGCACCGGCATGCATAGAACTGTCATAAAGAAAGTCGCCAAGTCAGAGTTTGGTCTTGAAGACAAGGACTACTCTGGAGCTTATATTTGTGTGAAGGCTTATGGTGACGGAGACAAAGTCTCTTTTACATTGAGTGCTAGTTTAACCAAGTGTCCTGGAGATTTTACTGAAGAAGGATTACCCCTCGAATGCAGCTCCGGACTCGATGCAGCTGATGTTGATCGAAGATATGATTCGTGCAGTGAAGAAGGCCAGTGTTTGTGTCGCTCTCCATGGGCACAGCCAGTGCCTGAGGTATTCCCTGGACTGGGTTTTGAAGATTGCTCTGCCAACGTAACTATGTTGAACAGTACGGTGAATGGCACGCTCACGTTGAGCAATCAATATAGTGTACCTGACAAGTGGAATTTTTACCAGTTTGAAGTGGGTCAAGGCGATTTCCAAGTCATCATCAATGTTTCAGAAGAAGACACAAAGGGTTTTGTAGATATGTATTTAAAAGCTGGTACGCCACCTGGATTTGGGCCTCAGCAGTTTGATCTGAGGCCAGCTTGGAGCCGTGCAACAGATGAACGAGGCCTGGAAGTTGCGATGGATCCTAACTCGACAAATGCATACAGACGGGGGACATGGTTTTTGGGGATTGTTGGAGATCATCAGCCCACTTCGTACACTTTAACCATTACGAAGAATGAATGCCTGATGAACTGCAGCGGGCACGGGGAGTGCACTGAGCATCGATGTCAGTGCGAAGATGGGTATGGAGGGGAAGATTGCAGTCAAGACAGCAGGCCATTGCTGTTTAATGAGACAGTTACTAGGGATGAATCATCTTTTGAGTTTGATTATTACATTCTCCCTTCATTGAATGAGGTGCACAGCAATGTTGAGGTGACTGTGGAGGCGTCGTACCATAGCACCGGCTATGGAAGATGGCTCGAGGTTCGACCTTCCATTCTGTTAGCACGACAAAATGGAAGCGGGAAACTGACCTTCCCAACTGTCTCCAACTATTCCCACAAGTTGACATTAGATGAGCAAAACGTCACTCGCACCCTAGCCTTGTGCCCAACCAGATATAGAGAAAGTAATTGGACCCTAGCAGTATTTAATCCGATGCGGACCATTGATGTTGGCTATACATTAGTAGTTAAGAAAATAGGGCATTGCTTGAATCATTGTTCTGACCATGGACAGTGCAATGCTGATGGGCGGTGTGAATGTCAGGCAAACTGGGCTGGTGGGGATTGCTCAGTAGATGTGAGTGGTGGCGGTAGCGGCGGTGGAAGGCATGGCCATAGCATTTTTGCATCCTGGTTTTTTGGTGCACTTGTAGGAGCTTGCAGCGTGTTAGGTTCCATTTGGTATAGAGGTGGGGTGCCACCATGGATGCCTTTGAGGACTAGAAGATTTACTGGGCTTGGTCTCTATCAGGAGCTGTCTGATGTAGAAGGAATTTAGTGCTTTACTTAGCGTTAGAAATCATCATCGTCATTGTCGTCATGCTCGTAACTTCTGTGCCTCCTAATGCTCCTCACATGTTCATGAGGATACCTTCTACCACATTCATGGCAAGGTTGTTCCCATTCGTCACAGTCTTCATCGGAAGAATATGCTCCATGACCCTCGCGTTCTTCTAGAGCTGTGATACACTTGCTTTTATACAACCAAGCTTCTAATTTTCTCTCATTCAAAACTCCATCTTCATCACAAAATGCATCTAGATTAACATTGGAACATTTTCCATCTACCTGGCACACAAAAGCTGAACTTAGATGCCGATCACTAGGGGGGCCTAAAGCTCTCAGAAACCTTGTCCTAAGGTGGTGATGCGACAAAACGGTCAAAAACTCATCTACCTGATCACCTAACAGTGAACCCTCTTGCAATATGTGACATACAGTGGGTGTATTTATATCTTCTAACAGCTCTTTTCGGATGTCTTGTGATGAAATTGTGCGGAATGAACCACCGCCGCTTTGAAGTAGACTTGCCTGCTGGGCAGCTGCAATTCGCATTTCAGCCAAGCGAAGGTCTCTCAACCGCTCTGTAAAGTTAAAGCGTAAGCATCATTGGTAACTCATCTTTATAACGAAGGCCATGGACGCTTACCTAGGACATCTTCCTCACTTTCCATTTGGGGTTCTGAAGGAAAGGTTTTCCGGCAGATGACCTGAGCAGCCAATCTTTGTCGAGTTTGGCTGGGGTCATGTGGTGTCAAGCGAGCTTTGATACGAGCAACTTTAGCCTGCGTTTCCAAATCCCGTCTACAGCAGTCTTGCAGGGCTGGATCATCTGCCAAACTATCTAGAATTTCTGCATCTAATTCGAAATTATGCTCTTCACAGCAGTTTCCTGAATTGGCCATGTATTATTATTACAAGACACACGTTATAACTATGGACATAAACAGGCCAAGACATCTTGGGTTGTTCTTTCAGCGGTATTGCTCCGCCCCAACATGGATGGCCTCAGTGCTCAATGCAACCAGAGGGGGACCAGAGGGTAGCGATCCATGTAGCGTCTGTTGTTGACTACACGTGGTATGCAGAGCATGTGCATTAGCTGCCAGCCATGAGGAGTGCACATCATATCATGAGTCCTGAAGCTGCCTGGTGGGAATGGTCCAGATGGAATAGGTCCTGGTCTTGTACCTGGCAAACGACCTCCTGATTGTTGATGCTGGTTGTTTCCCCCATAGCCACGACCCCAACCAGCTGCTGAGTTGCGATGTGGATTATTGAGTTTTGTAAAGCCATTATAGCTGTTTCTACCTTTTTTGGTGCCATTGGTATTGTATCTCTTTTGGCTGTTCATCTGCTGAGTCACCTTACTGTCCTCTGGCCTTTTCATGGAAGCACTTGGAGCGATCTCTTCCTTGATGGCCTCTTCAGTGATGTCAATGTCTGAGACAGAATGAGAGGCATGCAGCCCTTGTTGAACATCTGGAGCAAATTCCTTCTCAACTGCCTCTTCTGTCGTCTCAGAGGCTGAATTAAATTCATCAGCTTTTGACTCCTCCTTAACAATTGGAGCAATCTCCTCCTCGGCTGCCTCTTCAATTGTCTCAATGGGAAGGTCCATAACTTGCATCTTGTCCTCCATTATCCCGAGGA
>JAAMXV010000580.1:0-50870 GCA_019693495.1 Axilococcus clingmanii
TGAAGGGGGAATGGTGACGGGTACATAGTATGAGACAACCCCAAGAAACGCCCTCAAAGGTTCCTCCGCACATACTTGATGGCAATTAGGATTGACAGAGTGAATAGAACGACATTATCGATGAATCCGACGGACTAGGTTGTTTTGGAGGACTGCGCTTACTGCTTGAGTGTGGAGGCTGTGGTACTTCAAAGAAGTGCGGAATAGTAACCCCTTTGTGAAAATGTTCGATAAACAGGCCGAAGAAAACAAAAGTGATAATATGTTTTCCAAAGTGTCAATAGATATGCTTTGTAGGTCCCATAGGGGCTCTGTCATGGCGAGGTTCTTTTCCGGAAACCAATAAACTCTCACTGTCCTAGATTGAGAGTCTGCGCCTCAGCACGAATATATCTACCTTTCAAATAAAAATTGCCATTACACATCAATCAAATGGTACACAAAATGGTATCATCAAGCCCAATGGCGAGCATGCGCAGCCACTGGCTGGCCATAGCCACCAGCAAATGCTTGCCCCCCGTAGCCGCCCATGCCACCGGAACCCCAACCCCCTGGTGCTGGGGCCCCAAACTGTGGGGGATGATGCATCTGCTGCTGCATAGCTCCCCCATACAGTTGTTGCTGGTGCTGAGCAGGCACTGCTGTGGGAGGAGCTAAAGGGGACTCTCCTCTCTGGAAGGCATGGATCATAGTGATTAACTGCTTACTTTGAGAGACCAACAGCTCTGGAGAACCGAGAGGGTCTGCCTTGACTACCGTCACTCGCCTCTTAGGTTCCTCGTTGTACACCTCCTCAGTGATCTTGAGTTTGAACAAGTAAGGCTTGTTAGCAGCTCTTGTTGTCACTGCATGGAACTCATTCAAATCCTCCATATCTCCCTCTGCCAATCGCCGAATGTCAGCAGCAGCCATGCCCAGCAACTCAGGACCCACTTCATTGAACGCAGATGCCCAATACTCTCCAGTGTGATCATTGATCTGCAAATGCAGGATGTACCTCCACTCTGGTTCACATTGGCCATCACACCTGTTACAATACCACGTACCTCCATCGTGCTCCACAAGCTTCTTATTGCACTGCTTTCCATTAAAGGACA
Organism: Axilococcus clingmanii; assembly: GCA_019693495.1. Taxonomy (NCBI): domain Eukaryota; kingdom Viridiplantae; phylum Chlorophyta; class Chlorophyceae; order Chlamydomonadales; family Chlorococcaceae; genus Axilococcus; species Axilococcus clingmanii. The sequence continues at coordinate 1,098 of JAAMXV010000580.1, forward strand.
GAGTGCATGCTGGGTAGTACATCTTTCCACCATCAGCTTTCAGAAAGCTCACCGTCCCCATGCACGTCACCCATGCTGTAGAATTGCCAGTTCCCAATCCTTCTTCATCGATCTGACTCACAGTTATAAGTCTGTCACTGCGGCTACCACCAGCACCACGGCTCATGGAGAGTGCTTGTGGAGCCACTTGTGCACCTCCTCTATCGTACCAGGCCCTCAGTTTTGCCGCCTCTGGAACATCTACAGGATCCACCATGATGGTTGAAGATGATATGGTAGAGACAGTCTTCCCATTGAAATCGCCAACACGGGCAGACTTGACAGCGACGACGGGGTGCCTTCCCTGAGAAACTTCTTGTTGAAGCTGAGTTCCTGGCTCATGAACATAATTGCCCCACAAAGTCAACTCAATGGACCTTCCGGAGTCATCTCGGATGGTGAGAGATCTCTTCTGTGTCTCCGTGCCATCCTTTTTGGTGATTGTGCTCCAGTCCATGATACTGTCCACCACTCCCAAAACATCGACTGTGGCACCAGCAGGGACATCCTCCAAAGCGGAGATGGATGTGAATTGAAGAAGGATCTTGGGAATGTCACCTCCATCCTGGCACAGCTCTACAAGTGAACCATTCTCAAGATGTATCTCAAACTGATGTCGAGTCTGGTTGTAATTGCCACGCTTGTTCCGGAGGGACGCTTTGGAGATTAAATATACACTACCAACCTGGATTTGGTCGTAAAACCGTTCGACAGTGTCATTCCAACAGACCACTCTGATCTCTCCTCCCCCATTGTCAATAATATCAAAGGAGAAGAATCGACCATCACCTTTTGCGCTATTGTACCGGCGTACATCAGTTTTCTGTACGACGCGGGCTTTGATCGTCCAGCGGTTCTGGTAAGAATTTAGATGGCTGATTGGTGTTACGGCTGCTGGGGCATCATCGCGAGCAGTTGGCCCACCATTTATCGACCGATAACCTCCACCAGCTGCCGTTGGGGGAGGGCCATATGGATTTGCTGGTGGAGGACCACGGATGGCTGCCGCTGAAGGTGGGACGCCATATGGGTTGCTTGGGAGTGGCGCATTGTGAATTTGTTGTTGTTGTTGCTGCTGCTGCTGACCATAAGAATTTGGATTGATGTGTTGCATCGGAGCTTGGGGACCGCCATGCGTATATGCAGGCATAGGAGCACCATACCCTGATGCTTGAGGAGCTCCACCAAATGCTGCTGGTGGCGGTGCTTGGGCAGCAGTGTGGTGTCCTTGCTTAGAACTCCAAATCCTGAGACTTTCTTGTGGAACACCAATAATATGCATAGGGTTTCCAAGAATCCTCATCTCCAGCATAATGATGATGAGCTTGCCACTGTTGGATACACTAGGTGTGAACTGCTTGAGCTCCACCACAGAATTCTCCTGCAGCAGCTTCTGAGTGATGAGTTCCGCCATTTGACTGGCCAAGATGCCAGTAAATGCGTCTTCTCCATCCGTAAGAAGCAGTCTGTATCGTACTTGAGCCCCAGTTGCCTGGGGTACATTCACTTGCTTTATGGCTGCAATAGATGAAGAGGGGCGGTGAGATCGTATCACGGCTGTACTAAATTTTCGGCTCAAAGTAAGCAGTCATCATTAAATTGTGTCTACAGCACACCGTGAATTAAGACTTACACCGAACCTGGAGGACTATGGGACCTTCGGTCACCTGTCCGCTAATTACTCTTGGTACAACTCCTACCGTAAGAGAAGCCATTGATCTGTCTATATGTTTGTAGCTGTGCTGGTGTGCTTTGCGGAAATTCAAACGGGTTTCCTTGGCGCTGTGAGACAATTTATGGGAGTTCCGAGCAGGCAGTGATTGTCCCCGTGCAGCTGGCTTTAATCGTTACAGACAGGTTTCAAATTGAGCGAAGTACCATTAAATAGTATTCTAACGTATTATTCTGCCTTGTAACTCGTAAAGCTTCATTATGCATGCTGGGAATTGCACAGCATACAGGGCTTGAAAGGCGCCACAATTGATTCCCGTGTGGGGTTGAAAGCAGCACAGCATCCGTTCGAGGGGTTTAAAATAATGACAATTTCTAATGATACTTGGATATTTGGATTTGGAAGTCTCGTGCACAACCCTGGGTTTGACTACTCCGATGTTGTGGATGGATATATTGAGGGCTATAGGAGAGTCTTCTTCCAAGGATCTACTGATCATAGAGGAACACCTTCAAGTCCAGGTAGAACTGTAACTTTAGTGAAATATGAGAAAGGAATCGTATGGGGCAGAGCGTACAAACTAGCAGGGGATCACCAGCAACAACAAGCAACGCTCCAGTACTTGGAGTGGAGAGAAAAACAATATGACCTCAGAGAGTATGTAGATGTATTCAATAAAGATGGAGATAAGTGCATTAGCATGGCTTTAGTATATATAGCCACCCCTTCAAATCAAAATTGGCTGGGACCAGCCGAGGAAGATCACATTGCACATCAAATAGCGACTGCCCATGGGCCAAGTGGACCCAATTGGGAATATCTATTCAAATTAGCCGATGCTATGAGAGGTATGGGGTGTCACGATGATGCAGAGTTATATCAACTAGAACAGAAAGTGAGAGACAAGATAAATTTAATGTAATTTATTTTGAATCTAAGGGCTTTTATCTACCATCTACTTCCAGATCGAGCTGCTGGAGGTCTGCTTGAACCACCACTGGGTCTGTCCTCGTCTCTGGAACGATTTGGTCTCCAAACGCCGCTGGGACGTTCATCTCCTCCACGAGCAGGAGGGGCTTCTTTTTCCCGGTCCGCAGCAGCAGCAGCAGCAGCAGCAGCAGGAGCAGGAACAATATCAAGTGGACCATCAGCAGCCGGTGGGGGGGCCGCACTTCCACCTGATCTTCTGAGGTGTGGAGGGACGTAGCCCCCCCTTCCACCTCCTACTGGAGCTGGTGGGGCACTGCCTCTATCAGCTCTAGCCTTTGCTTCAATTTCTGCTTCTCTTTGTTTTTGTTTCTGTGCAAGTTCGTCCAACTTCTTCTGCTTCTCAGCCAATTCGCGCGTGCGCTTCTCCTCTTCAGCTTTGCGGGACTCTTCCTCCTCAGCTTTTCTCTTTTCCTCGATTTCCATTCTGCACCTTCTAACAAACTCCCTCTTGCGAGCCAAATCGCGATCCATCTTCTTCTCAGCACGTGCACGCTCAGCCGCAGCAGCACGTTGAGCTTTAATGGCTGCAAACTCCTCCGCTCTACGTTTGCGCACAGCTTCCATGAAGGATTCAGCATCGCCTGCAATGCATGCCAATTCCTTCTTAAGCGCAATATTTCTCTCCCAAGCCGCAGCAGAAGCGGCCTTTACATCAGCTTGCAGTTTATAATGAAGCTCTTCATCTTCATGTAATCTATTTGCGTGTGCAGCAACCAACAATGGCGCTTCTTCTTCCCGCTTAGCACGTTCCAAATGATCCATCTGGCGAGCCAATTTGGCCAGACGGCGTTGCAGCTCTTGTTGCTGTTTGAGCTGCTCAGAAGCAGCCTCTTTATTAATTATCCTTGCATCCAGCTTTTCTCCTTCCCCAACTTTCTTTCCTCTTGAAGCCAACCAAGCTTTAAGTTCTTCTTGCTCACGTTCTTCAATCTCTTGCTGAATTCGCTCTGCTTCACGGCGTGCTCTTTCTGCAGCCAACCGCTTCTCTTCAGCCTCACGTGCCAGTGCTTCAGCAGCAGCCCTTTGCTCTTCAAGTTCTCGCTCCCTTTCGAGGGCTACTTGTTCTGCCTGCTCTTTTCTCTTTTCGATGATCTCTTTGCGAGCCAAAGCCCTCCTGTTCTCATGCCCAGCACTCTCCAAAGCCTGCAACACCAATGCAGCCCTCCTTGCTTCCAAAGCAGCATCACCCACACCACCATGCATCAACATCAATGCTCTACCCAATCGTTTCGCCATGACTGCCACATGTCCGCTCATCTTTTCCGTCTCCTGTTCACTGCTTGCGAAATGTATCGTGTCGTGTCGGTGATCGAACCGAGCATTGACATAACCGTGTCTAACTGCATCGACAATCAACCTTTCAGCCTGTCCAAATCCAAGGAACGGTGCAAGCTCAGACAGTCGGGAGACGCGCACAACACTGTACACATCGCCAAGTTGTCTCACCATTCGCAGGATGGCCACCTGCTCTAATGAAGACACATAGACAGCCAAGCCCAAATCCTGAACTGGTGCTGCAGGGGAGGGAGCATCACCAGCGAGCTGTTCAGGTAGGGTCTGAAGGAGCGGGGAGAGATTTTTGCACAGTTGAAGTGGATCAAAGTCAGACTCCAAGACGCTGAATACAGCCTTTACACCAGCTGGCACCAACCCTAATATTCCTTTGCGCTCAATATCAGCGATAAGAGTGGCTCTAGAGAGCAGGGCGCGGCCATCACGGCGATCCACTGGCACGTTTAAGATTCCAGCCATCTTTATAGCACGTTCTTGAGCGAGCGCAGTCGCGTCAGAACCCTGAGTATGAACATCTCCCACCTGATCATAGGGAAGAATGGATAGGGCTGCTAAAACAACGTTTGATGCCATGGCAGAGATGTCAGCTGGCGTCAAGGCCTTGTTATGCAGTCTACTGAACATGAAAAGACGGTACCAGGCATAGGCATTGTACAGCCTTGAACCAGACCTGGTGAAAATTTGGGTGAGTTTGGCATAGTAGGTTGCCCACAATGATGCCTTGGGTTTTGTGCCTTTGGGGGACATGGCAAACAAGCCTTGAATATCCTCAACTGACCTGAATGCTTCAGCCCAAAGCTCCAAATCACATGCAGTTCTCAACTGTTCGAATCGCATCTCGACATAGAGCTCCCAGGAAGCAGCGACGGTCAAGTCTGTGCGATCTCGACCCCCCTGATCCTTGTACTTGATCAGTGTGCTCAAATGGTTGCGCAGAATATCACACAAGCGACGGAATTCTGTTGATCTCTTGTATGCAGAGCAGAAGTTAAAAGCTCGAGACGCTCCTGATGCATACAAACTCTCCAACCTTGAATTATTTCGCAGGACATCAAGAACATTACGATGGGACTCCCACAAAAATTTGAACCAAGGTGTGACAACCTCACGATCAGTGCGATCTTTAGATTTTTCACCAGACACATAACTCAGCATCAACTCTTCTGGAGATGCCTCAGCTTCGAGGTCTTCCACATCCAATTCCAAAGCCTGAGCTTCCTTCCGTGCCCCCTCCGCACGTGCAGTGGCTGTATTTATGAGGTGCTTGATTACATCTTCGAGTGACTGAGCATTGACCATTTGACAAGTGTTTCGGTAGTTGATGAGAGCATCCTTGCACTTGCGACCTTGACGAGTTTCCACACACAGGTCGATGTACTTGAACATGACTTGCTCCAATGCTTTGGTCCAATTGCGCTGCTGGCGCTTATTGGTAATAGTATCGTGTAATGTTTGAAGAGCATTTTGTTTTTGTCCAACCTACGAATAATAAAACACAGAGGTCAACAGACGGAACTAAGGTGATGAGATGCCTCCCGCTTCAGAAGCAGTTGTAACTGAACACAGCTGATCAAAACATACCCCAATCAGTTCTTCTGCACGTTTTAAGGCATTTTCAGGCTTCAAAGCCACACCGCCTCCCCTGTTCCTTAACATCGCAATGGCTGCTGGCGACTCCTCTCTGACAGAGGCTTTATATTAAGAGTTGAATATTAGAATCTAAAGTCCAAGAGTTTGAAATTTATTTTAAACTCTGATCAGGGGCATTTAATGGAGCAGTCGTGTGTCCTCCCTTTAACGAAATTTTCGCAGAAGCCCAGCCATTTCATGGTGGCATTTTTTCATTCACAGTAAATTTACAAGTACGACGATGTAAGATGGATATTGATAACGATGTTTACACAAGTTTTTGTGAGTTTGTCAAGTACGACAGTAGCTCGCAGGATTACTTCCACTCACTGCTGCCGGTGGGGTCCGTTTTCACCTTATGTTGTTCCCTGCAGCTGTGCAGCAGACACAAGAGGCAATAGTCCTCTTCCACTCTTAAGCAGAGTGTATAAGAGAGGCAATTCAACAAATGATACATCACTGCATGTTCCAGGACATAAGAAGGGAAATGGAATTTTGCCAGCTTTTAAAACGGTGATTGGTGATGCCCTCAAGTATGATCTCACAGAGCTTTCGGATATGGATCTTCTTTCAAATCCCATTGGACCCATTGCTGAGGCTCAAGTCTTAGCTGCTCACACTTGGGGGGCAGCAGCCACCTACTGGCTTGTCAATGGTACTAGTGGAGGCCTTCATGCGGCCTTGATGGCGACCGTCAATCCTGGCGACACAGTATTGTTTGCAAGGAATATTCATTCCTCAACCTTTCATGCTGCAATCCTAGTGGGCTGTAAACCTGTGTATGTACAACCGTGTTTCTCTCAGGATATTGCACATCAAGTTACAGCTGTAGCTGTAAAGAGGGCATTTGAGGATGCTAGACCAACCCCCAAAGCACTCGTTCTCGTGTCTCCCACATATTTTGGCGTCATAAGCGATATTAACGCCATTGCTGCTATTTGTCATGAATACAATGCCACCCTTATAGTAGATGAAGCTCATGGAGCTCATTTAGGGTTATCACCAGATTTCCCACCATCAGCATTGAGCTGTGGCGCTGACATTGTTGTCCAATCGACTCACAAAACTCTGGGTGCCATGACTCAAGGTGCCATGCTGCACATTAAGGATCAGAATAGTGTGTATGTAGACAGAACCAGGATACAAAGGGCATTGGCAGTATTGCAAACTTCAAGCCCAAGTTTTCTGATCATGGCGTCCCTAGACGCTGCGAGGGCGGCAGTGGAAGACTCCCTGTCATTTGAAGAGTGTATCCGAGCTGCAAACATGAGTAGAACAGAATTACAAAGATTGTTTTCGAGCACGCCTCTATACACAGTGCTTGATGCGCAAGATCCACTCAGATTGACTGTGATGCCACATTATACGACAGGATATTCTGTTGCCAGGGAACTGGAGAATGAGTATGGCATCATTTCAGAGCTGTGTGGACCAACTTTTGTGGTGTTTGCATTTGGAATAGGGTCCACGGCACAAGACGGACATGCCTTGATTACAGCTTTCAAAAAGCTCACAGTCAACTACAAAAATGCTGAGTGCCTGAATGAGGTCACTGACAGCAACTCATTCCAAATTCCAGAGGCAGTGCTGACCCCTAGAGAGGCATTTTTTGCTGCTGACATAGGGACCGTCGAATTTTCACATGCAGTTGGAGAAATAAGCGCAGAGTTGGTGTGCCCTTATCCTCCAGGTATTCCCTTGTTATTCCCTGGTGAAAGAATATCAGAAAGAGCTCTCCTTCAGTTACAAGCGGTCGTACAGAATGGAGGCTGGATCAGTGGGACCTCAGATCCAAAACTCGAGACGATTAAAATCATACGCACATAATGGGACTGTCGATGTTAATTACATACTAAATGTAACCTAGCTAGCTATTGCACTAAATTCAACACTCTTGACTCAGTAGTCAAGTTTGGTTGTTGAGAGTTCCTTACCAAGGTTACCTAGAGCCGCTTTAAGCTGCGTTTCTTGTCTAAGCTTTTACTAGCTAGCTTTGGCTTTATAACATTTGCACCCTCCCCATTAGAAGTCGATATGCCATCAGCATTGAGCGCATTTGCTCCACCTGTTGCTGTGAGTATAGAACTCCGCTTTGCATGGATATCTGTCAGAAGCCGAGCTTTCTTTGCAAAGTCGTCAAAGCTCTCAAGCAACAGCTTGCCTGCTTCCTCGTTAAGTGCAGACTCGGCATTGGGCTCAATGAGAAGGCATCTAATGACCGTTAAAACATGTCTAAGACCAAGGTCTGGTCGCCAGTCCCTTTTTAACACATTCACACAGATCTCACCACTGGTACTGACATTAGGATGGAAAATCCGAGTGAGGAAATAGCCCTTTGGTGGCACTGCAGGAAAATCTGAGCTGAGGACAAGTTTCATTCTAAAGCTGCCATTTTGGTATGGAGTTCCAGCTGGTCCATCATACTCTGCTTGGACATCGGCAACATTATCCTCGTTGGCAACCACCTGTGTGTGCACGAGCCATGTCAGTGTGTGTGGGCAGTGACGCTGAACAGGCTGTGATGGCAAAATAACATAAAGCCTACCTTAATGCCATCTATTGGATTCTGCTGCAAATCCCTAAGTTCTTTCACGATCTTCGTGACGACCTGAGGAGTAAGAGACTCGCACATGGAATTTCTCGGAATAACGACTGATACACTAAGGGGCCAATTGAATGTAGCTTTGTGCGAACACAAAGAATACAGGCGACCTTAAAAGCTTTAGGGACAAATGTTTCTCTTCTTGGAAGTTAGGAGTGAATCTGGAAGTGGAACGACGAATTTATCTCTAGTTTTACGGGTTTGGTCAGAGCAGAGCTCAAAAACGTTATGATTTTTAGTTTAAGAGCAAACCAAAGCGAAAAAATGATTATCTCAAGATGCAATCAGGATTATGACAGCCTTAAGGAATTCGCATAAAAAGAGCCATGCAAGATCTTGCTCACGAGGTAGTGCTGGCATGGGCCCAGCTGAACATACAGCCCAAGACGCCTGATTATACCCTTAGATTTTTGATGCTGCAGTAGATATATAACTGTTCTACCCTATTAACTGTCCGTAAGTATTTCCGTAGGAGGAGTGCAGACGATGCAAAGTGCACTTGTGAACTCCCAAGCCAGGAGTTTCTCTTCAGGGAAGCAGACATTGTTAGGCAAGGACGTCAGAAGAACTGTGATCGTAACTCCTAAAAGACAATGTGTCGTCCCATCTGCGTCTTTTGAAGATGAGCCACTTCTCATCACTGCGTCACAGCAGCCTCTCCTTCCTCCAAGGTACGTTTTATACCTTTCAATGTGTTTTCAATGATTGTGGATTTCATTGAGAGAGACGTGTATGGTTGTACTCACTGGACCCACCCTCCTCACCGACACAGGACACAAGATATGGCTGGAGACCCATTTGGTCTTCTTCTTCGCCAACGCATCATTTTTCTGGGAGCAGATGTGACAGATTTTAGTGCTGATGCCATTGTTAGTCAACTACTCCTTTTGGACAGCCAAGATCCAGAAAAGGATATCAAGCTCTTCATCAATTCACCAGGAGGGTCCGTCACCGCCGGCATGGGTATTTACGACGCCATGATGATGTGCCGTGTTGATGTCCAGACATACTGCTTTGGACTGGCTGCCTCAATGGGAGCATTCCTTCTGGGAGCAGGTGCCAAGGGAAAACGTTACTCCATGCCAAATGCACGCATTATGATCCATCAACCCCTGGGAGGTGCTTCAGGTGCTGCAGTCGACATTGAAATTCAGGCCAAGGAGATAATGTACCATAAGGCCAATCTGAACAAAATCATGTCAGATTTCACTGGACAGCCAATTGAACGCATTGAAGAGGACACGGACAGAGATAGATATATGAGTCCATTGGAAGCTAAAGCATATGGCTTGATAGATCATATTGTTGGCGGTGACGAGGCTGTGTTTCAAGCGAGCGGCTCTACGACTGAGTTTCCAAAGACGAAGGAGCAGTATGTCAACTGGGGTGATTTGGAGGATGATGGCAGTAGGGGTAGCCGATTTACTAAGCCACTTGAGCCCTACACTGAAAAGATAGAGACACCCAAGCAATAAGATGGTAATGTAAAAATACATGTGCAGAGATGATGTCTTCCTGAGCAGTGGGCCTGTGACTCACTCAAAAACAGCTCAATTTTCAAGGACGACGCATATTGAAATACTTTGATTTCACGTTTCAGTTCTAGAGCCGCGAATTCTTAATAATAAGTACGGGTTTGCTTCTTCTTAGCCGTAAAAAGCTGGTCTTTCCTCTAGTATAAATGGGATTCGGAGACCGTGGTCGTGGTAGAGGCGGAGGAGGACGTGGAGGAGGACGGGGTGGAGGAGGTAAGAGATGACTTAGAATTAAAGTAGCTGCATGCACTCGGTCCCGGATATGCTTCGTGATGCCTCATCATGCATGCATGCATGCCGCACATCTGCTATCGTGTCTCACTGCGCAATGAACAGCTTGATTTACAATAGTATTTCTTTTTTGATTGTAGGTAGATTCGGAGGTAGAAGCCCAGGAGGACGTGGTGGCGGAGGCTTCGGTGGGCGTGGCGGAATACAGAAGGGAGGCCGTGGTGGAGGCAGAGGATTCGGAGACCGTGGCCGCGGCAGAGGTGGGGGTCGTGGGGGTGGAAGAGGTGGAATGAAAGGGGGCTCCAGAGTAGTTGTTGAAGGGCATCGTCACGGCGGTATCTTCGTGGCAAGGGGCAAAGAGGACGCGCTCGTCACACGTAACCTTGTGCCAGGGGATTCTGTCTATGGAGAGAAACGCATAGCTGTTGAGGCAGAGCCTGGATCAACTGACAAGATTGAGTACCGTGTCTGGAATCCTTTCCGTTCCAAGTTGGCTGCTGCAGTTTTAGCTGGCGTTGACAACATTCACATCAAGCCAGGCAGTCGTGTGCTCTATTTGGGAGCCGCATCCGGCACTTCAGTGTCCCACGTCTCGGATATAGTTGGCCCAGAGGGGGTTGTATATGCGGTTGAATTCTCACACAGATCAGGAAGAGATCTTGTCAATATGGCAAAGAAAAGACCTAATGTCGTTCCTATTATTGAGGATGCGCGACACCCTCAGAAATACAGAATGCTTGTTCCGATGGTCGATGTCGTTTTTGCTGATGTAGCACAGCCTGATCAGGCTCGTATTGTAGGATTGAACTCCCAGTACTTTCTGAAAAATGGAGGCAACTTTGTCATCTCCATCAAGGCAAGTTGTATTGACTCAACTGCAGCACCAGAAGCTGTATTTGCCAGAGAAGTGAAGAAGTTACAGGAACAACAACTGAAACCCAAGGAACAGGTACGTTTTCATTTCTATTATTATTATTATTATTATTATTATTATTATTATTGAACGTTTACAATTAAACATCGACACATGTTTGAACTAACTATCATCATGCCTGCAGGTAACACTGGAGCCTTACGAGCGTGACCACGCTGTTGTGGTTGGAGTATTCAGGCCACCAGCCAAAAAGAAGGACTAGATTATTTACAATGTAGACTGATGATCCTGTAATTTCCTCTCCACTATATACACTTGGTATGCTGTTCTCATTCCATCCTCTAAAAGACATCCCTGTGCATGACGAGCCCCACACTTTGTCAGTTGTGCCTGTTATCCCCCAGCAGCCTCAGTATATACATGAAAAGATTTATGACATCCAAGTACAAGGAAACAGAAGCCCAGATATACTCATCTGGACTGACCCTGCGAATCAACATGTGCACATCAAACACTATATATGCAGAGAATAACAAGGCCCCCAACAAACTGAAAATGGAATTAGCCAGGTGACTGGGCGGGAAGAAGAGCTGTATCAATCCCCATGCGAGCATTGCCCAAAGCGCTGAGACAAGGATAGGCCCCATCCATGTAAACTCCATTCCTCTCTTTGTAGCATAAAATGAATACCCTGTGAGACCAACAACAATTGCAGCAGTCAGAGCCACGGCCTGTATGACAATGACGGGTTGGTAGAAAGTACAAGCCATCCCAACCGTTGTTGAAAACACAGTGGTCCATATGCCTAGGAACACCAAGTTGTGTGGATGTCTATCTTTGTATGTATACAAAGGAAACAGCAACACAAGTGATAAAACGAAGAGCAAAATTTGGATGCCTATGGAGCCAGTCAAAAAGTGTTGTAAGGGTGGGTTGGTGACAATGAGCAAAGACACCAAGGTTGTCAAGATGAGCTGGCAACTTATGATGCCAAACACTTTGTTGATGAATTGCCAACGAATTTCACTGTCCAGGTCAGAAATGCCTGGGAATAGGGCTTCTGAAGCCCCAGCCTCCACATCTCCTCGCCACTGAAATAGTTTGAAGTGGGAGGAAGAGTGAGAAGCGCACGCGAAGCATTTGGGCCCCGAGACTCAGATGACTTAAAGTTCTGCCTTGTGAATTTCTATCTACGGAACATCGGAGCAATTGGTCCTGGCATTGTGGCTCGCTTACCTTTTCCCCACCAAACATCGACAATCGCTTCCTGATCTCACTTTCAATAAGGGCCGATCTATGTTTTATGATCCTTTGTGGGTGAGTGACAAGGTTAAAATACCGGGTTTAATATTTATAATGTTTATAAGCTGAAAGCGTTCGCAAGATACTGTGTGCATGTGCTCATGACGCGGCAGGTAGAGGCCTTGCAATTGCATCTCATAGCTATAGGAGGGTGCTGCAGATACAATGCGTATCTCTTAACATGAGCATGCTCACCATATTACCATTTTCTAAATTAAAGTATCTGAAAAGCTTTCATATGTATACAGAAGCATTTTTATGAAGATGCTCAGACCAGGTTGGTAAAATCTAGGTCGGACCAAGTCGTTCTGCACCTTGGTCAATGCAAGTGTGGTGAGACATGCAATGGCGACAATGGTACATAGGTGCGATAGACTGTGAGTGCATAATCAGGCCTCTTAACCTGAGGAGAACAATCTGGCCCAGAGAAATGCAATTGGATTCACATGGCGATATGCAGCTCATTTTTGATCAGTCAGGACAAACGGTGGGAGCTGCTAATTGACAGCCATCATGAATATAAATTGTTGGTAAGGAGCAGTTTTAGGAAATCAATTGAAACTTTGGTGTGATCTACGTTCTTTGATTGATGCATGTGCTCTTGTATGGCGTGCTACTGTGGGCGACTGCCTGGACAACGTCACTGCCTCGATATGCTAGTAGCCAAAGACAGCTATATAAAACTTCTGCGAAAGCTCTGAAAGTTTTCACAATATTTGAAAAAGTAAAGCATCAAGTGCAAAGGACCGTCATAAGTCGCCAGGTACGTTGTTTCAAAAGTCATCCAACTGTTTCGTGCAATGTCTTGTCAAACTATTATCAGATCACTCTCCGTATCCAGGATGGAAATCGACGGACAGTTTGAGGAACTCTTTGCATGCAATCCACAAGCAGAGGTAGGCAACCATTTATGCGAGATACGCCAGCTCACCTCTTAACCGAAATTCCTTTTCTGTAACAGGAAGGCTTCCTGGAACAGGTATCTGTCATTATCAAGTTTGTTATTCTCAGTACCGTTCGTCTAAACATTTTCACTTGATTGCAGGACACGATGCTTGGCCTTAAGACACTTCCTATCGAATCCACTCCACTTCAAGAAGCTCCTGCGACAGCTGAACCAGTGCCAAAGGCATCAGATCCACCTCCGGCCCTTCCTGCCAAGACCAAACTCCCAGTCAAGAAGTACCCCTCCTTTGGCAAGGGTGCAGCTGCTCCAAAAGCAAAGTCCAAACCTGATTTAAAGCGAGCTAAAGTCATTAACGATGACGCGCCAGATGATGGCTCCAAAGCTCCTCCTATAGTAGCGGTCTCCAACCCCAAGCTGGCCAAGAAGTCTGTTAAGGCTAGTCCGACAGGTGCTGCAGTGCCGAAAAGGCCACCAAATGCCTACTTCAGGTTCGTGCAGTCAAAACGCTCAGAGTATCAGTCTGCAAACCCAGATCTCAAGACTGGTGCCCTCAGTAAAGCTCTTGGTGAGGCCTGGAAGGCTCTGTCTGATGAAGAAAAGCAGCCCTTTGTGGATGCCTCTGCGTCTGCCCTAGAAGGCTACACACTAGAATTGGCAACTCTTGGCTTGAGTCATGCACCTCGCCAGTTTAAAGCTGCTAAAAAGGCTGCCAGCAGGGCAAAGACCCCCTTTCAGCTTTTCAGTGAAGAGCGCCATCCAATCATCCGATGTGACCATCCAAAAGCAAGCAACACTGAGATTGCATCCCTTCTAAGTCAATCTTGGAAGTCTCTTCCAGAAGAGGATAGAAGCGTATTTGAGGCCATGTCAAAGGACTTGAAAGTAAAGGTCTCATCATCTGCCGCTGCCACCACCAAGGGGCGGAAGCGTCGGGCTCCAAGCCCTCAAAATGAGAGTGCCGATGAAGGCGTGGATGACGACACACCTCAGGGAGCAGAACAAGAAAAAGAGGAAGGTGAAGAAGCTGATAAGTTCCATGAGGAGAATGAGGCTGACTGGATTGCCAATCCTGCAGCGTATATAATTTCTGAGTCTGCCGATAAGACTTCGTACCTGGTCGCACGGTGTGGCCTACCGCTGTCGGAAGGTGTTCTTGTCGATGCACAAAAAGCAAAGATGGCTCGTCTCAATGCGCAACACACCTATGACAGGCCTTCTCCGGTGACTTTAGACCTTATTCTTGAGCACCAAGGTTTCTGCGCTTCTTTCTGGCAGGAGGTTGCTCTCCGCAAGGAGTCGGGAGGGATTGCTCTTGACCTTGACTGTCTTTCTGCCAACTCCCCCCTCGAGATATGCAGTCTTATGGGTCTTCTGAGAGAGAATGGTTTAGAAATGGAAAAGTGCGGCAAGAACGATGTGATGATGAAGGTACCCTTGCTGGGCACTTGCCGGGTCGTTCAAAGGATCCTTGACAGTGAAAGGGCGCAGAAGAGGGAGCTCTCGAAGCGTCTCGAAGCGGCACTGGAAGCGCTTAAACAGCGTGGTATTACAATTGAGCCGTAGACTCTCCGCATTTCATTATTCTTGCTACCATTCTCTTTCTGAGAAAAGATTCGTCCCTGCGTAACAAGCAACACATACATACAGACATACATACATACTTCCTTTATTCAAGCATATCAGCCATTGCATTGTAGAATGCAGCAAAGTCTCTGTCATGATCCAGCATCGCTCTGCGTAGCTCATGCTCTGCATCAGCTTGGACAAATCCGGCGACTGCCGCATGGCCTATGGCCGCATGCTCAGCTTCACCTTCAGCATGGACTTCAAGGAATACCCACTCTTTCAGTGCCCTTCCAGACGAGGTTAGTACCCTCTCATTAAGTATTCTGAAGGAATCTAGCATCCACGTCTTCTCATAATCAGCCAAATACTCAATGGCAAGATTATATCCCAGGGCATAGGTTGCAATCAGCATAGGGTCTGTGGACTCAGAAGATCGGCGTCCAGCTGTTGCAATGTCATCCATCATTTGCTGGAACAATGTCACTGAATGCTGGGGAGTCGGGTTTGTTGGCAGGACATCTTCCAGCGGAACTTTCAGTAGATCTCTGTAGAAAATTGAAAATAGCTCACGGTGCGTGCAGGCCTGGAATTCACCATTGTGCATTCCATACTCTCCTGCAAGCGGCTGAATGAGGTTCTTGAGAGCCATATCACGGCACACATAATCGCTTACTCCAATAGTACGTTGAACGGCAAAAAGGACAGCTGTGAAGGCGGGGTTGAATGACTCAAGATTGTATGCTAGCTCATTCATAACAGGGCGCAATTTGGACTCCCAATCATCCGCTGAAAGGTTGCGTAAGAGATCGTTGAAGCGCCGAAGAGCGGTAATAGAAGCTCCATTGTCAAGCTCTGACTCAAGGGAGCGAATAGCATCTTTGCTGATGAGCTCAGAAAGGCCGGTCGTTGTTCGGAGAGTTTCTGTCAGAAAGGAAACGAGTGAGCCAAAGATCGCAGAATTGCTAGCAGTCCCAATATCGGCGTTCCTAATTTCTGCAAAGATGAATACTCACCTGGACGCAAAGACTTGCTTTGACGAGCTGGGGCATGAACACAGGATGGTTTCACAGCAACCCTCTGCAGGAGCACATTTCGCAAAATAAGCATGCATTATTGTCATCGATTGCATCTCGGGGGATGATCGTAAGGCAAAAAAACATACCTTGGCCTTGATGTAGCTTGCAGAGGTAATGCGAAAGGCACGAACTGGAAGTGAAACGTCAGTGATGCCCTTCAGAGAAGCCATGGTAGTCATCTCTCAAAGCTGATGTACTGAATGAAGTAAATTAACCAAGGTTCTAAGCCAGGGGCCATAACTAAACAGGATCTTCATGCATGTCCACAATATAGAAGCCGTGACAGTCATCTATCGAAGCTCATGTAATAATGGAAGTAAACCAACCAAGGTTCTAAGCCAGGGCCATAACTAAACAGAATCCTCATGCAGTACGCAATATAAGGTGGACGCCAGAATCGGTCCAGACTGGATTTGAAAGTTGGCCCACCTCTAGACTGAACGCTACATCTTCAAATTGTTGTTGCATTTGACCTTTGCCAAAGAATCCCAAGTCCCCTCCATTCTTAGCGCTGCTACAATGAGACTCTGACTGGGCAATAATCTCGAAGGGTACTCCCTCATCAACAATCATTCGTCTATGGGACTTGATCAGCTCCAATGCTTCCTCAGGCGAGCGAACTACAACATCTTCTTTCCAAGAAGAGGGTCTTCGACTTCTGCAATGCTTCACTAACAAATGACTGGCTCTGACTTTTTGCGCTGTCTTGCCTTCTTCTGGCACAGTAGGTGAAGGCATTTCAGGGCAGGCAAAGCGCATCGGCTCGTTTGACCCAAACTGCACCGTCACTCCATCTGTAAGCTTTATTGGTTTATTAGGTGGTATCCTTGATCCATTTATTCGAGTTCCTTCTCGTGACTGGAGGTCAATAAGGTATATACGACCGTCGCTATGATGTACAATGGCAGCATGCCTCTTGGAAATGCTTGGATTATCGATAGCGATGGTGGCACCGGCACTTGTATCTCTGCCAAAGACAGTGCTGGATGCCGTGCTAACGTCTACCTCTGTGTTTGAGGTCGTTAAATGAGCTTTATGAGTCGGCTCCGCTGCCCAGTTTGGAGCAACAAATCCCATCGAAATGATCTCAGAATTTCAAAATGTGTCGACACGTTGCTGCTATTTAAACGTCGCCCTCATATCTTCAATTATAGTGTTTTAATTCTTACAAAGTATAGAACGACGCATAATACCACGGAGATTTCCCATCTTCCAATCGCCCGCGCCCTGAGTGAATGCCCAAGTTGAGCCAGAGCATCTCTTCGTTGCAAGATTCTTTCTTTTGGGATTGCCAGGCTGCCGGTTCAACTCCCGTGCCAGCTGTTGCGTGGTTTGCTGTCTCATAACAAATGCTAGGTTCAACGCGGAGACATAAATTAAACAATTAATCCGAACACTTGAAACCAGCGTCAATTGGATGCAATACAGTTGCTTGTACTTTCAAGGAAGTGGAAAAGACATTCCTAATTTACGACTCATCTGTGTCCATAACCCTTGCCAGAAAACTTGCTAAAGACAGGTAAGACAGTTTGAATTGCACAATCTGTTATTCTTCCACCAATTGGGACTCAATTCTACTTGGAAAGAACGTTCTCCCGATTGACGGGTCTGATTCTTTGCTGAAAATTTCAGTATTATCGCCTATCCAAGCGAATTTCATTACAAATTGGCCTTCTTGTATATTATTGATCTTTTTTAGGCTTCTGGACCCTTCAATTTGCTTTCTCAACCTGGACCCGTCCAGCCTGTTCAATGGAATCCCTCAGGTAAACCTTTGACTGAATTTCCGACTTTCTTATTGCAGAGGCGTCTTGATGTCAAGGGATCAATTACTATTAGCAGAGCAGCACTCCACTGCTGACGAGGAACTTTACGCGTTGAAGCCCATCAATTCCAACCGCCAGTATGCAGTGTGGGCTCCAGCCCTTGTCCACTCCTCATTCTTCCGTTCCCAATGCTCTTGTGGTAATGGTGAGCCAGTCCTTTCTTTTTGCTTTGGCTGCAGTACAAGCATGTGTGATGTTGGCTGCGCTCATCAGCATAGGGCACAGTGCCGTGGTCCCCTCATAAAGAGCCGCCGATACCTTAAAAAGTCAACCTTCCTGGTAGAGGACTTAAGAAGAATCCCTGACGTCATCTCATATGATCTACTTCAAGGTGTACAAAGCTATCGTTCTAATCAGAAGCAAAACATATGGATCCTGCCCAAGACTATTCGAGAAGAGTTTGGGGATGATGGAAAATCGTGTGGGATTGCTCAGGGCGTCGATGTGGCCCCTTTGCAACACTCCCCTGTAGGGGGTGCAGGGTCGATATTTTCGCATGAGTGTGCTGGTTGCAGAGCCAAGATCAACCCAGAGTTCAGATGGTGCTCTCTCGGCTGCAGGGTGCTTCCCGCACAAATGAGAGAGCTTGTCCATGCCGCGCAATGCCACTCCACCATGAAATGGTCTGGTGTGGCGGCTGAACCTTGCACCCCCATGGTTTCACCTGGAGCATTTGGCTCGCCTTTTTTGCCTGGAGAGTCTGATTCGGCAGATAATTCCAGCCCCAGTCCAACTCCCAAAGCATTAAAAAGACGTAAGATGTATGGCCCGCTTCGCAGTCCCGAGAGCTGACAGAATGAGAACCCTTGTTGTTGCTTTCATTGTTTCTTTTTTTTTTTCCTGCTGGAATAGTATTTTGTTGCGTACAGCAATGTCAGCAGTAGCGTTTGTATCTCCCCTAGAAGAAAGAAATCTCTGGTTCTGACATATCTTAAAAGATCAATATTTTGGAATGAGCTATGTACCTTTTGTATTCAAATATAGATACCTTATTTTTTAACGGCGACCCCTGAACCCTCCTCCACCTCCGAAACCTCTTCCACCTCCGAATCCTCTTCCACCTCCGAATCCTCCTCCTCTACCACCGTAGCCACTTCTGCCAAAGCTTCCAGTGCTATTACTGCGATGAAAGCTACCATTACTGCTACTGCGGTTAAAACCTCCACCCCCAAAGCCAATGTTACCTTCTGCTTCCCGTTCCTTCAGCTCTGGCAGTTCCGTGGGTAGAATCAGTCGAGGACCTTCCTCATCAGAACCACATTTGCTGAGAAACAAGTCCACCATGCTGGTCGGTACATCAAACACTCCCCCTTTTCCATCTGCCGTCAGTGTCATTCTTTTGACTTCATTCACAGTCTCTTCTGAGGGGACTCTCTTCCTCAAAAAACCGAATATAAATCCAGGCTTTTCAATTTCATAATTGGAGACAAACTGAAGAGTTGTGTACTCCTCATGGGCAGTTAGAAGAGAACGCGCCTTTAGCTGAGTGTGGCCAGTGATTTTGGCAAGGGCGAGAGCCAACGCCTCTTCTGGAGGCCCGTCATGCGCCTCCAGAAGCTTTTTTGCAGCGTCCAGAAACCATGGAATGACTTGCTTGTCAATTGCACCCAAGCTTTCTAACACTCTTTCTCCTGCGAGCTTTGCCACATCTGCGGGCTGAGGAGCACCAATTCTAGTAAAAGTAACACCCGCCTTGCGTTGAATATGGGGGATGAGACCTTCTTTCTTCCTATCCACAAGGGTAATTGAAATGCCAGTGCTGCCCGCCCTACCAGTTCGACCAGAGCGATGAATGTATATCTCTGGATCTTTCGGAGGTTCAGTCTGTAGCACCAGCTCCACACATTTGATATCTAATCCACGCGCTGCCACATCAGTGGCAACTAACACTGAGAATTTGCCGCTTCTGAATCCAGCCAGTGTTGCCTCCCTCTGCGCCTGAGGTATATCTCCATGCAAGGCACGAGCCCCCAAAGATTCCCCCAATGCGGATGCCAATTCATTTGCATCATTCTTTGTTTCCGTGAAAACAATACTGCGACCCATGGCGCCATAGGCCTTGACAATTTCGGTCACCACCTGTCCCCTCTGACTCCAGTGACATGGCAGAAGCATGTGCTTGACAGACGTTGACGCCTTCATTTTATCTGTGCCGACCAAATCTACAGTCGCATAATCCTTCTTCAGAAAGCGACGGGTGATGTCCTTGACCCAGACAGGTAGGGTCGCCGAGAACAACAATGTCTGAACAGTGCCGCTGTCGACTCCATCGGCATTCAAGATCTTTTCAACGTCATCCACGAAGCCCATGTTGAGCATTTCATCACATTCATCCAAAACTCTAAATATCAGGGCGTTCATCTTCAATGTGCCCCGTTCCAAGTGATCCTTGACGCGACCCGGCGTGCCGATGACGATGTCAACGCCGCGGCGGAGAGCACCCTCCTGAGGTGCATATGGAGAGCCTCCATACAAACAAACACTGGAAAGGTTAGCGGCCTTGGTGAAATGGTCAAAGTCAGCTGCAACTTGCTTAGCCAGTTCACGGGTTGGTGCCAGGACTATGACAGAGGGTGACCGTCCGTGGGGTCTGCGGCCAGCGCCTCCACCGTCCGATGACAATCGTTCGATGATGGGAAGAACAAATGCTAGAGTCTTGCCACAGCCTGTGCGAGCACGACCTACAAGATCCTTGCCCTCAAGAAGAGGCTTCAAGCAATCCGCTTGGATTGGGAATAAAGCCTCAATGCCTTTGGCGCGAAGGAGTGACTTCACGGGGTTGCTCAGTGCAAAGTTGTCGATGGACATGGTGTCAACCAGAGGACCTTCAGAATTAGTATCTATGGATGATAGATCATCCGACTTCTTTGTTTTCTTCTCTGGTTGGGGTGTAGGTACATCTGCATCAAAAAGAGGAAAGTATTAGCCGCAAGACATTGGCGGCTGAGTGATTCGCAGATTCTATACTTCGGCACTGACCTGTGGTTGCATCGTCCAATTTCTTGCGTTTTCTGTCCTTGCTGTCCTTCTTATCGACTTTGCCAGCCTTCTTGGCTGCCTTTTCAGCCTTGCGAACTTTTCTAGCGTCGTCTTCGCTCATCGTGGCGGCGATTGTTGTTATGCTGGGACACATAGTATATTTCCTTCAACCAATACAGTATCAATTTCTTCAAATTAAGGAAGAAATTGACATGTTTTCCAGGTTTCTTTGCAATTCATGCAATTGCATCAGAGAACTGCAAAATTCACGCCTATGCACGTCGATGGGATTGTCGTCAAAAATCGATTCCTGGCATCGTTCGTACCTAAAATTATTATCTAGAAAGTCAAAGATTTGTAAATACATCTATAATTTACGCTCAAAACAGCGTAAAGCAGCACACCATCGAAGCGATTCCAGACGTTGAGGCGGAACACGATACAGCCCACAAAGATGCATCAGCAACGTTCATTGCGCCTATGTACAACGTCTGCATCCAGTTCGAGAGCCGGACATTGTGCACGGCCTTCATCGAGAGCGAGCCTCTCCCGACACATCCCTCGTGTAACAGCACCGGCTGTCAGGGACATCGAGGTACCTCACTTGGACGACGATGAGGACGCGGCTTTCTGTGGCACTCAAGGCCATATCATGGTTCGACCAGCCCCAGAGAATACAGCTGGAAAGAGGTACCACATTCACACATTTGGCTGCCAAATGAATCTTGCCGACAGTGAAAGGATGGCGGGAGCTTTGGAGTCCCTGGGGTACGCTTGCGCAGTGGATGCGACTGATGCAGATGTTCTCATTTACAACACGTGCTCTATCAGAGAAAAAGCAGAGATGAAGCTCTATTCTGCGTTAGGTAAACAGGCAAAGAGAAAAAGGGAGCACATGGGTGACTTGAAAATAGTTGTGGCAGGATGTGTGGCTTCACAAGAGGGTGAAGCCCTCCTGAGGCGTGTGCCGGAAGTCGATCTTGTCATGAGTCCCCACCATGCAAATAAGCTGGGTGAACTACTGGATAGGGTAGACTTGGGCAATCAAGTGGTAGCCACAGAGCACATAGAAATTTCAGAAGACATAGCAACCCCTAGGAGAGACTCTGATATCACGGCGTGGGTTAATGTAATCTATGGCTGCAATGAGAATTGCACGTATTGTATTGTTCCATTTACTCGTGGCGCAGAACAGAGTCGGAAACCTGAAGACATTAAGAGAGAGATGCTTTCATTAGGCGAAGCTGGGTACAAGGAAGTCACTCTTTTGGGTCAGAATATTGATGCCTATGGGAGAGATCTTCCCGGTATGGCTTCTGATGGCTCAGGCAGGAGGGCACACACTTTCACAGATCTTCTCCACTACATCCATGATGTTCCAGGAATTGAACGTATCAGATTTGCTACGTCTCATCCCCGATACTTTACAGAGCGGTTGATAAAGGCGTGCTCTGAGCTGCCTAAGCTCTGTGAATTTTTCCACATTCCATTCCAATCAGGAAATAATGCTATTCTCAGGGATATGAAGAGGGGATATACTCACCAGAGGTATAGAGAAATAATAAACAGCATACGAAGGTATATGCCTGACGCCTCTGTATCTGGGGATGCGATTGTAGGGTTCCCGGGGGAGACGGAAGAGCAGTTTTTAGAAACAGTCAGACTGGTAGAAGAAGTTGGGTTTGATCGAGTGAACACGGCTGCATATTCACCAAGACCAGGGACTCCAGCTGCAATAGAGCCAAATCAAGTTGCTGATCTGATAAAAAAGGATAGGCTGAACAGATTGAATGCTGTCGTGAATAGAGTAGCTGAAGAGAGGGCGCAAAGGTTTGCTGATAGGATATTGGAGGTCCTGGTGGAAGGTGAAAACCCCAGAGATGCTACGCAAGTAATGGGGAGGACGAGGCATAATAAACTTGCTTTTTTCCCTGGGAAAGGAGATACATTGAAAGGTACAGTAGTATATTTTAAAGTTGAAGAAGTCAGGGCCTACACATTATTTGGCCAGATGGTAGAGAATGATGATGAACACTAGGGAGACTGGCCTCCTCATAGAGAAACCCTTTAAACAAAACCTCAACAGTTTACAACACATGCACACACATTATAGATCCAGAGCTCACAAAAGATTGGATACTGAGAACGACAACATACAGAGGCGTAAATTTAATACTCTGGTAGACTCAGAAGACTTAACTTGGGTCAAAACACAAAAGACATATTAGTTATTCATACTGCTTTAAAACATACATCTTATCATCTTCTCTGAGAAATACAAACAATCAAATAAGATTTGGGAACATTAGTTGAGAATGGGGTGACTGTGCAAAAAATGAAGAATGATCTTCGCCCGTGGCAGATGAAAGAATGCCCAGAGAGGCAGCATGCAGCAAACCTTCCAATCCTTTGGACATGGGGCCTTGGAAGGGGTTTTTGTCCTCCATGGGAAGAGAGGGCATATCATTCAGTCCCTCAGCAGCCAAATCGACCCCTCTACCCATCAAAGCTTTGCGCAACTTGGATACATAGATGTTGAGGTGGAGAACTTCTTGAGCTTTGCTATTGTAGCGATCCCTCAAAATGGCAAATTGACTCAGCGCCACAGCACGTTGCTGCTCCAAGCCTGCTGCATGGGCAGCGAGACGAGCATTCGAATGCATAAACTCGTCAGTCTTCCGCTGCAGTTCTTCCATCATCTCTTGCCTCTTGGCTCGAACTCTACGGGCACTCTCGCGGTTAGCAATCCTCCGTTTGATCTTCTTTCTCTCGTGCTCAGTCAGCGAGGTGTCAGCGTTGGGATCTCTGGCATCTGCAATAGGCCTCCCTATGGTCTTTCTCTTTCCCCTTTCATAATTCAGAGGCTCGTCATCTTCATCTTCGTCGTCTTCATCGTCGAGCACAGTCTTATCTTCACTGCCATCTGCATTCTGATCATCTTTGTTCAGCACCTCTTGGGGTGAAGAGCGATGGACCAGCTTGGAGTCATTGCCTTGATGAGTTTGGCTGAAAAGAGAATCTTTTGAACCGACTGGGACCATGGATAAAAGTGTCATCAACGGGTCTTCGACATTAGGAATCGTCTTCGCATTGACAATAGGGGATTGAGGGATACCTGTGCTAACAATTGGTGCAGCAAGTTGATTCATGCGATTTTCAGTCTCCATGCCAGCATTTGAGGGAGGATTCCAGCCCCCAGTTACAACAGTCCTACTGTTTGGCAGAGGAGATGCGGGAGCCATGGAGTCAAGAATATGGTCCTGAAGAGGAGAAAAGGCAGGCTTGCAAGTGGGGTTTGCGAGCGCTTTACAACTGAACACTATTTGCAGAGTTGATCTTCAAATGAAGAATTATGAGCAAATCAACCGTGAAGGAAGATGTGACAAGGCAAGTGAATAGTCTACGAAGCGCAAGTTACTATACTGAACGAACTCGCGAAAACGCAAAATGGGGGTTGGATATCGCCTGAGAAAGCATAAGAGGAGTACAAATAACCTCCAAGGCCTTAAAAGAGTATATTTGAGTTTGAGATATGTGGTTTTGCTCAGTTGTAGGACCACCTTCCCGGTAAGTGCCTGCTGATAACTACTATAATCGTGCCAAGTCATACAACGATCACCCGTTACCCTCCCTCCCCCGTTTTCAGCACTTTATCTCTTTTTGGCGCGATTTCTTCTGGGTATGGATCCAATTCTCATCTTTGGCAAGGGATCAATTGTCTTTCCATCAAAAACTGATGTATAATATGCATCACCTCGCTCGTCGACCGGTTGGATTCCATCCAACCACTCTACATATTCTTTATCCAGCTTCCAATATGCAGCCCCATTCTTCAACAATTTTAAATACCTGGAGGTTGGGTTTAGTCCCTCTCTGATTCTAAACCTATCGGGAGTGACAAATGCTACTGCTTTAACCAAAGTGTGTGTGCTACTGTCACAAGGCTTCACTTCAACCTCTATAGGTAAGTATTCGTGCTCCATATTTGTAAGCCTACCATAGTCTGCTGCATTCAGACTATGCAACACTCCATGCACTACATCACGTGCATTCCCTGTCAAGGTCACATTTCCAAAACCTCCTCTATGAGTGAAGGACATCTTCCAACCTTGAAGTTTGGCTGGCATACTTTCTTTGGCTTGTATTCCTCTACTCTTTCCCAATTTATGAGGGCACATATTTGCTCCAAAGGCAAAGTACCATACTACATCACTGGCTATTGTGCTGTTAATTGTTGCGATATACGGGAGATTCAGAACGGGAGGCCTCTCACCACCAAATGAGACAACATATCGCATGACAAAGGGCTCATCAAATCCTCCTCTACTCAGCAAAACTACCGAGTCAGCTTGGAATTGAATGGGCTCCCAAGGGATAGTTGTTATGAAATTTTTAGAATTCCATTGACCCAGGCTAAGGTGAGGTTCAAACTGGGCAATTCCTCGAGATTCATCACTGCTGAGATCTGAACAAATTGGGAAAATATTCTCTAGGACTTTTTGCAGGTTTTTGAGAGATTCTTTCGGCTCTGGCTTCACCCATGCTGTACAGTATTTGCTATGTTTGAAATGGTTCACGGTGTTCATGTGGACTGTGAACGCCTGGTGCGAAGTCAGAGCGTTGGATATCATATCTGCAGCCTCAGCGAAAGAATTGCCTCTATCTTCAATAAATGGGTAGAGGAGATTTATATGGGGTGGCCAGCGTACAAATCCCTTATCATGAAAACATCGGATCTCTTGCAGAGCAGGCCACAGATGTCGAGGAGGGACCAAGGCCAGTGCACTCGTATAAGCTTTGGGTGTAACTGCCATTGGCAATGCGATCCCTTCAGTTCGACTTTCAAAGCGTCTTCAGTATTTTTGTATTTGAAATTTGATGTAATGGAAGTGAACGCCCCCGCAAGTTCATGCGCACCCTGAGAAGGCGCCGGCTCTCTCTCTGAGAGCAAGTGTGTCACTTTATTTATACTGCCCAGATCAAAAGGTTCCACTACTCATGTCGATGATCCATCTGCAATGAACCCTAAAGAACAAAAGAGCAAGATTCGGCCAGAGCGAAGTTCGGGAGGCGTCGCAAGTTGTCATTACGATGAAATTGAAGCTCAACGATATACACGCACAATGCACTCCTTACAAATACAGAAAGAGCTCACTCATTACGCCATAAAGCTTCTAAGTCCTTTATTGGTGCGTTAAATCGGCGTTTTTTTATGCTCACACCTCCTGTCTTCACGTCCTTACTTTTCTGTTTAATGCGACAACAGAATGCAGGCAGTTTTTTGGCTGACATCGGATGTGGTTCAGGACTCAGCTGTGATGAGATTACCCATGCAGGCTTCAGAGCTTGGATTGGAGTGGACATTAGCCCTTCTATGCTACGCATTGCCCAGGGGAACCTCTCCCATCGCTCTTCATCCTCATCCTATGGCGCGCTTGCTCTTTGTGATTTTTCTGTGGGTCTTCCTCTGAGGCAGATTCAGGGGGCCATCAGCATCTCAGCATTGCAATGGCTGTGTGTTGGCTGTGTTGGTAATGCACATCATTCAACAGAAGTATTCATGAAGTCTTTATCCTGTACCTTGACGGATGACCATGGCGGAACAGCGGCTTTCCAAGTCTATTTTGAAAATGATGTTCAAAGAAACATTCTGCAATCATCAGCACATAGACATCCATTTTTTCATGGCTACTTTGTCGGATTTCCACACTCTACACCAGCAAGAAAGTACTACTATTGCCTACAAAAGAGAAATAATGGGACCGCAGAAAGTGTGTGCCTCTCCGGCAGAGCGTGCGTCCTTGCCTGGCCTCATTTTGGAAGCTGTGCATTGCAGTGGCTCCATCATTTAGAGCTGAGTAGCTTGCCTAGTCATACGCATATTGTAGATAGGTTGAAAGAGGAGCATAGTAAAATGGGTAGAAAAATGGTCCGAATATACCGGAGAGCATCACTCCTTGAAATTGGAGCCGACTCTCTTTCTGCTGCTACTCCTACTAGCCTTGGAGGAGGAGGAGGAGGAGTGGCTCTAGCAGAGGCTACCATTGACGATAGTGAAAGAAAATACCTCCAGTGTGGCGGATGTTTTGCATGCCACATCACTCTCCCTAGTCACTGTGCTGCTGCATCCTCCACCGCTTTTGAGCAGTGCGCCTCACAGTTGCTCCTTCCTGGATACCGCCTGAAAGACGATGTCACATGGAAGGAAACGGCTGCTGACATAGCTGCTCTACATAACACATTAGTTGTAGTAGAGGGATATGAGGCGAAGGAGAGATTGCATGTGAAGGACACAAAGAAGAGGTATTTTTACATAGAACACATAGAGTCGCCGGCGTTGGATAGTTGTGTCCAACTAGGTATTTTATCGGGCGAAAAAATAGCAAAGCATTTTGTTCTGACATTGAAACACAGCAGCACCAGGAGTGTTATGGAGATCCACAGAATCCACACTATCTGTCAGGAATTAAATATCGATTTGACCGGCGTTTATGCCAGGGCGGTCGAGGAGGTGTGCGAAGGAGTGAAGAGACTGAAAATAGATGGCAGTAGCTGGCTCTTCTACTTGCATGATACAGTCGTGGACAGAAAGTTCGAGGTGTCACATGATATAACAAAACTCTTTTCTTCTTCAGATTGGCCTCTGTAGGTGGTAATAATAATTAACAATTGTTATGTGCGCTAGCCAGTTTCTTACAATCTCTTTTGCCATGCCGGTGACTCTCGTGATTCCTTCAAGAAAGGCAGGATAACTTCTTCTGCCGAGCCATAAAATCCTTCCAAATCATAGTAGTCCCTTTGTTCTGCTGTCAGAATATTGACAACCACATCTCCATAATCTAGTACCTCCCAGGAAGTGTTCCCAACATTTGACTCTCCAAATGCGAGGTGTCTCTGGTGATTGTCTTTGGCCTCTGCTGTTACTTTTGCTAAGATTGCGTTCAATTGCGGTCTACTAAATACGGTAACTATCAACATGTATGATGTCCAAGATACAAGGGGGGCTACATGCAGCAGAAGAATGTCCTCCCCTTTGGTCTCCCAGGCTACTCTGGCGAGGGCGGAGGCGAAGGCTTTGCTGTCACTATCGTCTGTGGGGTCGAACTCCAACAACTCTTGAGAGTTTGAGGAGAATGCATCATCTTCCTCTAAACTGTTGTTAGACGGAAGTTTGCTGGCGTCAACGGTGACTCGTCTCTTGCGTCCACCCACCTGCAATGCATGTATAGCGGACGTGAAAATTCAATGATTGGCGATTAGCGTCAATATATGTTCTTTTCAGCGCTTAAATATACCTTTGAATATTTTAAACTCGGGTGTGTCCAGTTACAATTTACAGTGGGGAATCTTATTTCTCGTGAAGAAACGGCATTGGAACATTGGAGGAACCTCAGCATTTTGTAAAGCTGCAATAAAACTAAAACAACTGTGTACTTGCAAATTTTGCTTAGAATAATGACATGCTTGTTGGCAGTAAGAATCGTCAAGTCAGCGGTGGTCGACACCCCCTTCATGTGCCAGGTCATGGGTGTAAGCAATCAAAACAGGGGAATTGGGTGGTGGACCCATGACCCATCATCACTGAGCCTTACTAGGTAATAGAGAAACGGGGTGCGTGATCAGAGGACGCTCAATGGCCAGAGGATGGATGTAGTACCGGAGGTGGGCCAATCATGAATTATGGATGGTCGAGAACAGCCTTCAAGGAATTAAAAATGCATTGAACTTCTTCTGAGTTTAATAAGTTGTATGTAAGTAATTTGACTGGCACCATTAGCGAAACACCGTGTGTTCGGACTGTTGTAGACCCAATTCTTTGCTATTCAAGCATACTGCGAGGATATTGAGTCGATACTCATTTTCTTGTGCTATACATACGCTTTGAAATAGTAGCAAAATACTCTTCTAATAGAAATCAGGTGTCTATCTAGCAAGCGTGCTTGGATCACCAACATGAGAGCTACTACTGTGGTTGGACGAGGTCTCTCTCTTTTCATCGTAAGTTGCTTACCATAGAGTGTCCTATTAAAGTTTGTCACCATATTTCAAATGAGCGCAGGGTTCGAGACTCGCAGCTGCAGAACCAAGCATGGTTCTTCCACTATCTGCTGTCCGCTATTCTACTGCTTCAGCTGCAGAGCAAGCCCATTCCCTTCCTACGATTACATTAGTGCATGGTGATGAAGAGAGCTACAGCGAGGGTAGTAGTTTGACGCCAAAGCAAGTAGTGGAGTTGCTCGATCGATACATTGTCGGTCAACCAGAGGCAAAGAAAGCTGTGGCAAATGCTCTCCGCAATCGCTGGCGTCGGCACCGTGTTCCCAGTCCACTCCGGGAGGAAATAGTTCCTAAAAACATCCTTATGATTGGTCCTACAGGATGCGGAAAAACTGAAATTGCTCGCAGGCTGGCAAAGCTAGCAGATGCTCCATTTGTCAAAGTGGAAGCGACAAAATTCACAGAAGTTGGCTTTCATGGACGGGACGTCGATCAAATCATCAGGGACCTTGTCGACAATGCAATAATTATGATGAAGCAGAAAATGAGACAAAGACAAAAGGCTAATATTGAAGCTGCAGTTGAAGATAGAATTATCACTGCCATTATTGGTGAGCATGCAGAGGCTGCTTCTAGAAGGGAGTTTCGGAATTTATACAGGGAAGGGGCATTGGATGACAGAGAAATTGATGTCGATGTGCCAACACCCAATAGAGTGCCTTTACTTGGAGGTGGAGGGGGTGATGCTCCCTCTATTCAAGAGGTGATGATCAGGGTCGACACAATGTTCAATCAGAGGAAGAGAGGCGACTCCAAAAAGAAAATGAAGGTTTCTGAGGCAAGACCTATCATAGAAGAACAGGAAGCAGAAAGGTTTATAAGCAATGAATCTGTGGTGAGAGAATCCATTCAGGCTGTCGAACAGGACGGCATTGTATTCATAGATGAGATAGATAAGATTGTCACTTCCAGTGAAACCAGATATGGAGCTGATGCAAGTAGCGAAGGCGTTCAGAGGGATTTGCTCCCCATCATTGAAGGCTCGACGGTGTCCACCAAGTATGGCAATGTGAACACAGATCATATACTATTCATCTGTTCAGGCGCTTTTCACCAATGCAAGCCCAGTGATATGTTGGCTGAGCTCCAAGGAAGACTCCCAATTAGAGTAGAATTGAAGGGTCTGACTGCTGATGACTTTTATAGAATTCTCACAGAGCCGGAGTGCAATATGATACGACAGCAACAGGCACTGCTGGCGACAGAGAATGTCGAATTACATTTTACAGATGCTGCAATAAGGGAGATATCTAGGATAGCAGAGGAAGTGAACACTAATTTGGATAATATTGGAGCTAGAAGGCTGTATACAATATTAGAGAGGATCCTGGATGATGTGAGTTTCACGGCGCCTGAAAAGGCTTCTGAAGCTGGGTCTCAATTTAATGTGGTAATTGACAAGGAGGATATTAGCACTACTTTGGGCGATTTGCTGAAGAAGAGGGATCTCAGTAAATACATCTTGTAATTGATCAGTTGAAGCGTAAGCGTTTATAAATAGCAAGAATGGGACTGATTCTCAAGCGATGTAGCGACTACAATGACGCTCTGCAAGCGCACAGTCGATTTGGAGTAGCAGCATTATCATTCAGAAGATCCCTAGTTGATGTATTCAATCCATTGCATACTTTGGCAAAAGGGTTTTCTACAGTTTCAGATCCCGGACCAATTGAGAAAGTTGTCCTTTACCGGGGAAGGGGGATGCGACTGTTTCGACAGCTTGTCCGTCTTAAGTTGATTCAATTAGCAGGTGTTGCAGCTCTTGCCATACCCATCACTTTGTATATGCGAGGTGAAGAAGTAACAGGACTTCAAACCGTCATTGCCACTGGTCTCGTCGTTGGAAGCGGGGTTGCCAGTACAGCCCTCTGGTATTACAGTAGGAGATACATAGGCGAGCTGTCATTAATACAAAATAATAGTAGAATCAGATTAAGTGTATTAGACTTTTGGGGCAGCAGAGAAGATAATGATGTATGTATCGCAGACTTGATTCCTCCTCTTCTAGGCAGGTCGCCCCAGGCAGCTGCAGCCATTTTGGCAGAGCCGTTGATACCTTTGGATGTAGAGGGAGACAGGCAGTACTTCCTTTCTGTAAAGTATGGAATTCTTGAAGACAAAGAGAAACTGAGAAAATTGCTGGAGGGCAGATATGCTGGTCAACAGCCCCCACAGTCGAGATGAGTGAGGGAATCATAGGCCGAGAGTCGTGGGCAGGTAGAGAGCAAATTCGTCATAAAATATATATTATATAATTCTGCAGAGGACGTGATGTCAGCAATTTAGTTTAACGACGCCCTACTTAACTCGCACAAGTTTTCATAACCAATCGTTCATTAACTCTTGGACAGCATAGAAATGGCAAGCAAAACTGCAGTCTCGGCTTTAGCCAAGCCTGGAAATGCCGAATTCGTAGTTTCTAAAGTAGACCAGCTCGTTAACTGGGCCCGCAAGGGATCCATCTGGCCAATGACTTTTGGTCTTGCTTGTTGCGCCGTAGAAATGATGCATACAGGTACGTCCTTATAATTATAGCTCAATTAGTGTTGTTGTAAGGTGTTATGAAGTCACCAACCCCCATCTGAATATGGTGCGTAGGGGCCGCTCGCTACGACCTGGATAGGTTTGGAATCATTTTCAGGCCCAGCCCTCGTCAGTCAGACTGCATGATTGTCGCAGGCACACTGACAAACAAAATGGCTCCAGCTCTGCGAAAGGTGTATGATCAAATGCCAGAGCCTAGGTGGGTCGTCTCTATGGGCTCGTGTGCAAATGGAGGTGGGTATTACCACTATTCCTACTCAGTAGTTAGAGGATGCGATAGAATCGTCCCAGTAGATATCTATGTGCCCGGGTGTCCGCCTACTGCCGAAGCATTGTTGTACGGTTTGTTGCAGCTTCAACGGAAGATTGCGCGGACGAAGAAGACACAAGTCTGGTACAACAAGTAATCGTTATAGCTAGTCCCTTTTTGTAATTTCTGATGTACATATATGGAGACGCCATATTACACACTGTCATGCGATTGATATGCCACAACAAAGTGCCACCAGATTAATGTCGAACCGTTTGCATGTGAACCTTGGGAATGTGAGGTGCATTCACTTGCAGAGAAGGGGCACGTACAGTGATAAGTTACTTTTCTACTCTATTTCCGCCATTATTAAGACGATACTTGGTTGTTGCTGTCGTTCTCCCGGACAGGGTCGAGACTGATACGCACCCTATACCGATCCAATTTCGGTTTGAAAATGAGCACCAGCGTCGAAATTATTAATCTCTGCGACGAAGATGATACAACCTTGATTAATAATAGAAGAACACTAGCAGCGGTAAGTTAATGCGCCGCAGAATCAGCGGTTTTTTTTCATTTAGTAGTTGCACTCAACCACTCTTTCCACTCTGCAGAACAGCAGACGAGTCAGTGCCTTAGGTTCGTCTAGGTCCAAGAGAAGCGCAAGAGACGATGTAGAGACGATAGATATAGTTGAGGATGTGGAAATTGTTGCAAGCACCGTCCAGCCAGTGCCGCGACTTCGTAAGAAACCTTGCCTTTTAGATGTTAGGAAATCGAAAACAATAGCGCTGCAAGCTCCCAATGTTGTTAGTCATCCCATAGAGCCTGATTCTGAGCCATCCGGGCCAAAATGTGGCATTTGCTTTGAAGTTTTTGGTGGCGACACAGGGAGGCCACTATGGGCAGGTCCCTGTGGTCATGTTTACTGCAAAGATTGCTTGATAGAATGCGTTAAAAAGACTAAGAAATGCCCTAAATGTAGAAAGAGCTTGCAGGCAAGACAATTGCATCAAGTGTACTTAGACTTATGATGACTCCATAGCGAGCGAGCGAGCATTAGAACGTTTTTACAATAGATACCTTATCAGGCACTATGTAATCATCTGTATTCCAATCTATTGTAGTGTAGTGTGTTACAAAGACTCTAAAAGGTCACTAGCCGTATCAACATTGAGCAATATAATTAAATACCCAACTTTGTTCTACGCCAGTGACGTCTCTTTGCATTGTATCTGATAGTGTTGTTAGTACGGAACCTAATCCATGGAGGAATCGGGCGGTTCTGCTTAGCCTTTTTGGCTAGCTTAGTCTTTATCCTAAATCTTTTATGAGAAGGCTGCAGAAACAGGGGAACAGGGCATTAGCTCACTATAATGTTCAAGGCTTTCATGGAAGTACGACAATCCAACAAGCAAAAATGACTTTCGACTATTATAACTATTTAATAATAATAATTTCCTCGTGTTGAAAGGAAGGAACCAGTATCCATCAATCCATCGCAGCATCATCGGCAGTGCAGCTGACAGAGTTGGTCGTGTCATGAACTCACCATTTTATACGCTCCCTTATTCTATAACTAAAAGAAGAGGCCGATTTTTAAGGAATACTAGGCCTTAAGAAGCAAGCAGCAAACATGCCTGGATCAAACGAATGTTGTCCCTACCTTCGGCCATAAGCTAGTGCTGTCAATACATATTGACCAAGGATACGGTTGAGTGTCAAAAACAATAATAAAAAATACCAAATGTCATATCAAAAAGCTCTCTGTCCTAAAATAGGGTCAATGCACTGCAACAAAGGTGGGTAGGGATCACGAGTTCCGATCCTGGGTTTATGAACATGTTCTCAGAAACTGTTTTGAGACTGGCATTTTATCAGCAATAGCCGCTGATTCACGAATATTGTCTACTGTAGGAGTATCAAGACTAGGCACTCAGAGATCATTCAATCGCTCACCCCACAGAAAGCTCAGTGTCAGTGCAAGTATTGGTGGTGACAAGAAGAGTGATCGTCAGCCCTGGGATTTTGGTAGATTTCTGAAGACGGTCTTTTATTTCAACCCTCCTCCGACTCCAGACAAGGTAATAGGTACACTATACAAGAAAATGACAGGGAGTGGTGAACCTTCTCCAGCTGCTCCCATATCAGTCCTCATCCCAGCGAGCGGCGGACCTGTCCCAAACAAGGATGCTATTCTTGTTACAGGAGCTACAGGTGGTGTAGGTAAACGAGTGGTTGCACTTCTATTACAACAGCCATCGCAGAGAGTCAGAGTCCTAGCAAGGGATGCTGAGAAATCGAGGGAGGTTTTGAGTCGTCTGCCCACCGCTCCCGGAGCGACACTCGAACTCATTGCAGCTGACCTCACCCAGAAAGCCACCCTAGTTCCCGAAATGTTTACAAATATCAAAGGTGTCATCTCCTGTGCAGCTGTCAAAGTCAGTCCTAAGGAAGGTGACACAGAGGACAGAGCCAAGTATTATCAAGGTATCAAGTTCTACGACCCAGAGATCGTAGGTGACACGCCGGAGTCTGTTGAATATCGGGGGATGCAGAACCTTCTTTCGCTGGTGAAGGCTAGGCTGAACACAGTGGTGTTTGATGCAGATGGATCTGGAGCAACAATGGAGTTTGGGTCGCTGGACGATGTTGTTATGGGTGGGGTCAGCTCTAGTGGGTTCACAGTGCAAGATGGCACAGGGGAGGAGGGTGGTGCCACTGGTCTATTCTATGGCACTGTCACCTCTGCCAACAGTGGAGGTTTCTGCAGCGTACGCAGCCGCAATATACAGCCGCCCATGAACCTTTCATCATGCGAAGGGGTGGAGCTGAGGCTGAAAGGGGATGGTCAACGCTATAAATTGGTGTTGAGGACGACGGACGCCTGGGATGGCATTGGGTATACTGTGAGTTTTGATACAGCTCCGGACACCTGGCAGTCGATTCGTCTCCCATTTGCTTCCTTCAAACCGATTTTCAGAGCAAAGACAGTGCAGGCGCCGCCTTTGGATTCCACATCGATTCATTCCCTTCAGTTGATGTTGTCAAAATTCGAGTACGATGGAAATTTGAATCCTGCTTGGAGGGAAGGGCCTTTTCAACTGCCAATAGAGCGCATTAGTGGGTACAGCCCCAGTGCCGCTCCCGTATTTGTTCATGTTTCCAGTGCGGGTGTCACCCGCCCAAACAGGCCCGGAATCGATGTAGACCAGGAGCCACCAGCTGTCAAAATGAATGATGCGCTCGGTGGTCTTCTCACATTCAAATTGAAAGGGGAGGATGAAGTCAGAAAGAGCGGCATACCTTACGCAATCGTGCGTCCTGTGGCGTTGACGGAGGAGCCAGCCGGAGCTGAGCTAGTAGTAGACCAGGGGGATGTGATCAAAGGGAAGATAAGCAGAGAAGATGTGGCCGAATTGTGTGTGGCCCTGCTTTCTTGTCCAGAGGCATTGAACGCTACGTTTGAGATCAAATCAACGGTGCCATTCAGCACTCCTTGGACTGTCGATCCATCCGAGCCTCCAAGAAGTAGAGACTGGAGCAGCTTGCTGGCACATTTGAAGCAAGGAGTGACAGGTAAAACTATTGATGGAGTGTACACCGGAAAGAATCCTGAGAACCATCACAAGAAGGAGATGTCGACGGTCTAGTAGAGTGTGTGAATGAATCGTGTGTAATGTAAAGGTGTGTGCGAGCGAGATTTTATTGTAACAGTTTCCTTGTTAAAGAAGAAGTCAGAGTGTGGTCGGTCAGTTTGAGTTAGAATGATGCCACGCCATATACTGGCCCACGTATGCGCCTTGCTAACTGCATGTCCTTGGGCATGATAGTCACTCGTTTGGCGTGGATGGCACACAGATTGCAGTCCTCTAGTAAATGAACAAGGAAATCCTCTGTGGCTTCTTGTAATGCTAAAAGTCCCTCTGCTGTCCATCTGAACGGTACTGGTAACAAATTATTTGTAATTTCCTTTACCTGCATACACCAAGTAGGTTTTGTGGCATGAGTTTTAATTAAGCGAGCACACACACAGAGGTGTGGAGAGACACTCACCAGTCTGGCAAATGGGAGCTTCCTGATCAGCAAGTCCGTGCTGCGCTGATATCTACGAATTTCTCTAAGTGCAACTGTTCCTGGTCTAAAACGATGCGGTCTTTCTGTGAGAATGAAGTGGGAAAAGGTGAGACATTGAGCCAGCCATGCTAATTCGTATACAACGTACTTGCGGCTTGATCTGCATATGATCCCGCTGCCTTTTTCGCTGCTTTCTTGCTATTTGGAGACTGCAAGAAGGAGATGCTGTTATTAAAGTGTTCCCGAAGCATTGTTACCTTCCAACGACATTTATAAGTGCAGCAACCCGAGAGATTTGATGGCCCTTTACCTTCTGTTTTTGCTGTGTGCGCGCCATAGCGCACTTAGATGCAATACAAAGGTGTTGCTATACAGCAAAGTTTAAATTACACTTGTAGTTTTGCGGAGACGTTTCCGTTGAAATCTCTGTAGGGACAGTGTTTTTTATTGCTAAGAACCTGTGAAATTAATACGAAAATTGTATAGGAAGAACACTGCGCCATCTTTTGAAGAGGGTGGCCTTGCATGGTGACGAGATCAAAGATCCCCTCAAAGAGGCAGGAAGTCTGAACCATCCCATGCTTTCTCAAGCCAAATTCATTGCCATTGTTATGTCTCATACTTCTCTAATGTCATGTGCTGACTTTGATATTTCTCATCAGCTGTGAACTGCAAGGTTATTTCTTTAAATATGTCACTCCTGCAGGTCTCTATAAAACCCAACTTGTTCTGAAACAAATTCAGAGATGCAGTGTTGTCCATTCCTATTTTAGCACAAAATACTCTGCGACCAAGGTATTGAGCACCATATGTCATGACTAACCTTACTGCCTCCTCTGCTATACCCTTTCTTCTACTTCGTTTTTCTGCTACCATGACTGAAACTTCTGCTGTACAGGCTGGGTCGTTCTGGGACCAAAAAAGGTTGATATCGCCTGCCATTGCACCATCAAAATGGAAACCTGCTAATTCATTAGAAATTTCTGGATCTAGAAGGATAAATGTACATTTCTCTGGATCTGCAACCCAAGTGCGTTGCATATCATACTCGGCCTCGAGCGACAGAGGCTCTGATGCAGTGGCTTCCAAAAGCTCGGGGTTTTGCATCCATTGATGATACTTGGGAACGTGCTCTGGTCTATAAGGTACAAGTAGTACCTTATCACCTCGTATAACAGTGTTAGGGTTGCCCATATATGACAGACACCGGAAAAGATGAAACCACAGTTAGCTGGATTACAGCTAACTATTGATATGTCTGCGAATTGCATACACTGTGGCGTCTATGATTGTAAACTTGCAAGACGTGAGATGCATCCATAGTTCGCATCAAAGTATCCTGCTTCTATAAGGCCTTCAAGAATGAACATTAAGTAGCTGGTTTGCCTGCTATGAGGGCTTAAAGCTTGAACAGGCTCAGAACAAAACCAGATTATTTATCTGAAGAGACTAATCGCAAATGTTTAAATCTACTGTGCTTCAATGCTGTATACCTCAGTGCAACCGTTCAGGCCGTTGTTTGTTTGTAATGGGCCAAATTTGAGTGTAAAATCGTAGCACAGATTAGTTTTACGTTTTTTGGTAGTATGGATGATTCAGAGACTCAGTCTGAGTGCCAGTCTTGTGAAAAAGATGCCAAGCTGTCTGAGATCGATCCCAAGTAAGTGGCCCAGTATTGTATCACGAAGTTCAAAGCACTCGGCCCTCGACCTCAACCTACGATAATTCATAGGAATCTAGCTGATATTTTCTCTGAAGACCCTGAGATAGCTGCCAAGCACCCTGCTGCCTCCAATCCTCGTGCTCTTCTCTGTGCTGGTTCGAACCTTGAAGATGAATTTGAGCTGAAAAAACTCCAGGTCTTTGTCAGAATAAGGCCTTCAAACACAGAAGGTGCACCAACACTACTCTCCACTGGTAGCGTTTGTGTTCATGCCGCATCACGCCATGCTCTAGCCATTGCACCTCCAGAGACTTCACAGGCGTACAAAGCAGGCGATCGAGGTCAGACCTATGCATTCACCCGTGTCTTTGAAGCCAGCACATCTCAGGAGGAGTACTACCAGTCAAGTGCAAGGCCACTCATTGTGGATATGCTACGCAATCCTCAACACAACAGTGTCATCATGGCATACGGTATCACTGCTGCTGGGAAGACGTACACGATCGAGGGAACCAAATCACAGCCAGGAGTAATGCCCAGAGCTCTTCATGATGTCTTTGCAGGTATTGAGAGTCATGTAGAGCCTCTAGTAGTCAAGATATCCCATTGTGAAGTCTATAATGAGCAGATTTATGATCTGATGGAGGATATCCCGCATGGGGCGGCAAACCGTCCTTCCTTGAAGTTGAAGGAAGATTCTATAAACGGGCGTGTAGTCGTGGCAGGCTTGAAGGAAGTCTGCGTATCAAGCGTGGAGGAGGCTCTTGCTTTTCTGAGAAAGGGCTCAAGGCATAGACAGCGTGCTGATACTGGACTGAATTATGCTTCGTCCCGGTCTCATTCCATATTCACAGTCGCCCTGTCTCATCCTCCCCTTGAAGCTGAAGATGGAGAGGAAGAGGAGCAACAATTAGGTCGCATCGCATTTGTGGACTTGGCAGGTTCCGAACGAGCTCAGCGTACTGGTAATGTAGGAGCCCGTCTCAGGGAAAGTGTGGCGATAAACTCTTCTTTGATGACCTTGGGCCGCTGTCTCGAGGCACTGAAATGGAACCAATCACACAAGGATGGACATCTGAGAGTTGTTCCTTATAGAGAGAGTAAAGTTACTCACCTATTCAGGGACGCTTTGCACGGTTGGGGTCGGGTGGTCCTGAGCGTGAACGTTTCGCCCACTGCTGCAGATTACGATGAAACTGCCCGTGTTTTAAAGTACGCAGCTCTTGCCACTCAGATAGGAACTTTACAAGCTGCAGAAGCCCCTAGACGGACTATCAAAGCCTTCACTCCAGGTCTGATGAAGAGAGCAAAGAGAAAGGCAGCCTTGCCCCCTGAAGCACGAGGAGGAGGAGGACCTAAGAAAGCCAAGCCAACACCAGGCAAGGTAAAAGTAGAACACCATGAGAGGTTGGAAGCTGTAAGAAAGCCTTCTGTTGTTTTAGGAGAGGAAATGCATGTAGGAGAGTTACCAGTGGAGACAGCGGTTGCTGATCTTGGTGAGATGGAGAAGGGTGAGAACCCTGGATCTCATCAGCATGGGGAACCCTCAATGAATAACAATAGTGAAGGAGAGGATTATTTTGGTAGTGACTTGGAAACACCCGGAGCACCAGAGAAGGAGGAAGAAGATGATGAAACTAGTTTACAAGCTCGTATGCAGGTACTGCTCGATCAATTACAAGCTGCAGAAGAAAAGTGCGTGTTGGTGGAGAGTGAGGTGCGTGCTGAGGTGGCAGATGAAATGGCTGCTTTGCTCAAAGACATGGAAAGGAGCTACAGAGATCGGCTGGCTGCACAGAAGGAGTCTGTCGGGACAGCCACTTCAATCAAACAGGCTAAAGCTGACATAGAAGCGGAGCTGCATGAACTTCAAGCTCTGTATGAGGACAGTCTTGGCACGATACAGCAGTATGAACGGCAGGTAGCAAGGTTGGAAAAGGAAGTGGAAAATGAACGGGACAGGACAGCAGAGCTTTCTTCTCAACTAGTGGCCCGAGAGGAGCGTGTCAGGCAGCTGGAAGCCACTGTAGAAGAGCACAAAGAGAAGTCTAGTGGATGGGGAAATGAGCTGCAGGATCAACTGACTCAATTAGAGGCAAACAGGAGTATGGAGTTAGAAATGATGGAAGCTCAATTAGACAGAGCCAGAAGAGACGCTGCTGCAGTGCAGCAGCAACTAGATGCTGCTATGGGTGCTTTGGCGGCACTGGGATCTCCATCCGCCACGGCCATAGAGCGGTTGGCAGCTTTGAATAATGATGGCGGAAGGGCTGCTGGAGGTACGCCCCACGACATAGCTTTGGCCAGAGCTCGACAAGCTACCGCTGCAGAAGATGCAGCTTTGGCTCCCCTCCTCAGCACAAAATCTACTGATGGCGGAAATAAGTCTTCTACTGGTCGTAATATCAACAGCAATAAGTCCAGATTTGCTGTTGAGGCAGACGACATAGTAAACTTTGGCAGCCAGCTGACCCAGCCAGACTCCTGCCATGCCGCACCTCTGGAAGCGATGATTGTGGAAAAACTTGAAGGTATGAACCAAAAAGATGAGGACCCAGGAGATAGGGGGAGGAGTAAGAAGAAGGAGGAGGAGATGGAGGCTGAGAAGGGCAAGGTGAGGAAGAGCAGGCATGCAAACACCAGGGCAACTGAGATGAGAGAAGCAATAGATGCAGTGCAGGTGGCACCACCATCGGTTGACGAAGAGGAAAGAAAAGAAGAAGAAGAAGAAGAAGAGGAAGGAATGAGATCTCTTCCTAGAGTATCGCTTGGAGATCCCCTGCCTGGCGAGAGTTCGCCGGAACCCAGACCTAGGAAAAAGGCAACCCCCACAGTCGTTATTATTGAGAATGAAGAGGATGTTGCCCCCTTGATGGCATCAGTTGTAGATCTTACAGTTGACGAAGGGGCAGACAAACCGAAAAAGAGGAAGAAATTGCTCAACAACAATGCTGGCGCAAAGCTGAGGACTGCACTAGGGGAATGGAATGCAGATGAGGTGTCTCTCAGGGATGCAGCGGCAGCAGCCCACAGATCTGCTGCTCCGTTGAGGAGATCTACAAGAAGGACTGGAAGATTTTGATCAACTGTTTGTAAGACCTGCAGCATCTCTGATTGCTAAGATCAAAGCTCCCCAATCAATGTCTCCCCCAAACTTAGCCTTTGTTGTTAAAAGATGTTGGAAAATAGTATCTGCAATTGGCAGCGGGCACGTCAGTGTAGATCCAAGACTCCTCATGTGATCAACATCCTTCAATGCCAGGTCCACTGCAAAACCGTCTGATGAATCGAACTTTCTTTCAAGTAATCTATTCGCATAGCCAGAAGGGATACCGGCCTTGAAAAAGACCTCCATCAAATCCACCATATACCGTTCAGGGAGGTCGGCACTGCTGCACAAAGTCATGCATGTTGCAGCGAGCTCAATGGAGCCTACAATGAACAAATTTCCTGCGAGTTTCAGGGTATTAGCTTTTTCTGGTCGATCCCCCAAGTCCCAGACGCCTCTCTTCGCGAATGAGGAAGACAAAATGGGCTTCATACGCTGACGCTGGGCATCTGTGCCCCCAGCTAAAATGGCCAACAACATGCCTGCCTGAGCAGCATCCGGACGACCAAAGACGGGACAACTCATGTATGTGAGGTTATTACGTGAAGCGATAGATGCTAGTTTTACTGCAGTTGAAGGTAGTATAGTGCTGCAATCTAAGTATATTGTCGAACTTGAAGAAGCCTCCCTTGCAGAAGCAGACTGGTCCAGCCACTG
Source organism: Axilococcus clingmanii (assembly GCA_019693495.1). NCBI lineage: Eukaryota > Viridiplantae > Chlorophyta > Chlorophyceae > Chlamydomonadales > Chlorococcaceae > Axilococcus > Axilococcus clingmanii. The sequence continues at coordinate 41,977 of JAAMXV010000580.1, forward strand.
CATAAAAACCGCCTCGACAGCAGAATCATTGGAGAGACAGCTGAACACAATGGAAGCCTTTGTTTGTGTGAAATCCGATATGTAAGTACAGTTGGGGTGACTTCTCAAGAAATCATCTTTTCGAGTGCGGTTGAACACTTCCAATGTTTGGAACTCCTTCGCGAGGTTGGATGCCAAACCTTGACCCATGGACCCCAGTCCACAGACAAGTACACTTTCCGACATTTTGAAGTTGGGTTTACAAGAGAGGGAGAAAAACAAAGCAAAAACAATTGACGAGGTCTGTTCCGAATTTCTTCAGGCATCTTCATCCGTAGTGGCGCCAGTCACCACACTTTGGTGCACTTCTAAAGTCTTCCTCACCCACTCTTGCCTGACGGCTTCCAAGGCTCTAATGATTCCATCATTCTTTGGCTTTAGTATCTTAGGTACAACCCCAGCTTTACCACTGACAACGGATGCTTTGCTCAGTCTTTTGCCGTCCGACGAAGTTATGGAGGACGGTTTGGGCAGTTTTCTAACCAAACCCTTGGACAATCGTTTTACCACCAGGGTAATACTCAGCAGCTCATCGCTTCTAGAGAAAATTGTGGAAGCAAGTGTGAGAGCAACTTCTTGAGAGAGGTCTCTATCACAATTCATCAGAGCTTTAGCTAGTTGTTGTTGATTGCATGTGTCCTCATAGCGAGCCTCTTCAGCCAGCGACTCCTCCAGGGATGCAAAGAACTCAGTTCGCTCATCTAAAAACTGATCACGGATGCATTCTGCAAATTCTCCTTGGTTAAACTCTCTGTCTTCTTCAAATACCTTTTTCCAGTCGACACTCTCTCCGGGCTGATCTTTGTCCAAGGAGTCAATGAGTTGGCGAAACCTTTGCACCGTCTTTCCTGAGGATAATCCTACCTTGAAATAGGAAGCGAGGGCCACATGCACATCATGTTTGGGAATGAGTCCACTTCCATTGGATCCACCCTTATCAAGAGCCTCAAACAGGTCCTGGACATCTTCTTGCAGTTTAATTTGCGCTATGTACACCTCCTCCTTAATATCTCCCAACATGATTTTAAGAAACAATTCACAATCAGCATCCCAACTGTATTTCCAGAGGCTGAACAAAAAGTTGTATCCCAATTCATTCACAGCTTTCATTATGCCAACCTTTTTCTGGAAGAATGCGCAGACAAAGTCAACCAGATCAATTGCTTTGCCAGCAATGACCGCTGGGTCATTCATCCTGTCTTTCCACATTTCCTTGACAATTTTTTCAGTTTCTCTCTTTGCAAGGTTTTTATTGCGCACTTTACCTGTCGTTCTAAAGAGTTTTGGCACTTCGGGACTGTTCCCCATGCTTATCAACAGCTCAGACCACGTTTCTTCTGGTTGACTGGCCAGCAGTTCGATATAGTCTTGCATGGGGTTCTTTCTTTCCAATTGAGCTTCTTCTTCTCGTCTCTTCTTGGCTTCATTTCGCTTTTCTTCCATTGCTTTATACATATCCACGACCTCTTGAAGGCGCTCACATTCTGCTTTAAAGTTGACTGCATCTACACTTGCTTGTTGGACTCTCATCTCTGTTTCAGACTGGAGTTCAACCAAAGTCTCCTTCAATTTCAAGTTCTCTTCTACGGTACTTTCTAGCTGCTTCTGAAGTGGTTCCACAGTATCTGCAACTGGTTTCAGTTGCTCTATTTCAATTTTGCTTGCAACAAGTTCTTTTTCTAAGGTGGTGAGCTCTGTTGTCAGTTGATCAATTTCTGATTTATGCTGCTCAATAGCAGCCTTACTCATGGCAAAACCACCATTGAGTCCCTTTCTTATTTCTTCCACCAGAACTTTTATTTTGGACTCTAAAACTCTGCACCTTTTCTGCAATTTCTGCTCTTCATTATGAGATTTGGAAACCACAAACTCCAGGGCATGAGTCAATCCACTCCACAGCTGTTTCATGAAATGTTCGATCTCTGGGAAGTCAGCCACAATTATTTCGCATAACTCCTGGTGTGCTTGGTCAAAGATATGTTTGGCCTCAGTCCCAGCTGTGATGGCATGCTGGGAAGCTCCTGATACTGAAGGAGGCGGCTCACTGTACACTTCATTGAAGTGTCTCACCGAAACTTCCAGCCAGTCATAGAGACTATCTAATTGTTCCAGTGCATCCTTCGAAACTGATTTCACACATAGTGGTCATTAAACTGACACATAGACGGTTGATTCGTGAGGGAGGAGCGATCACTCACCTTTCATAGCACACAAAGACGTGTCAAAGAGAACATCCCATTGTTGGTCAAAACAGCAAAGAACTTAACAAAGCCCTGTGAAAACCGGTATTTTGAACTAACTTAACTGTTCTTGGCCCTTTTAAATGAGTAAAATCATAAATCGGTTTGAAATTCTGATACGTTGGTCGATGGAAGCTGGTGGCGTTTCTTCACCACCAATGCTGACAGAGCACAGTTGCACCTCAAGTTATTTACAGTCCACGCAAGTTATCAGTTGTAAACGTTTACAAAAGTCTTGATTCACAATAATTTGTTTCATTATACCTTTTCATTGGCTGAACAACTGTCAGATCGTCTTTCTGCGATTCAAGTTCCAGCTCCCATACAATGGCTCTATCTCTGCGACATTCTCTACGGCAAACTAGATCGCTGAGTAATAGGAACTCTTCGAACAAGGAATTGACCTTCCATCGTCGCAGCAAGGTCATTCCTCGTCCATATGCCGTCTCAGTATTTGCCAGTGCGGAACAGCAGCAGTTCACGGCGGACGACCATCCTTCGACACACACTGACCATGTTTCATCCAATGGAATGTCGACTTCTGTAGCAACGCAAGACCCTCCAGAAATATCCTACGTACCAATGACTGACTTGGAGCGGTTTTGGACCTCGACCAAGCTCGTATTTGCTTTGCCATGGCGCCGCTTCCAGAGCGGCTCTGCCCTCGTGATAAAGCTGTCTGGTAGCATCTCTGAGAAGCTCCAATCTCGTTTCAGTCCTACCCCTTCTCTCCCAGCTCTGTGCGATGCTCTAGAAAAGGCTGCCTATGACCCGCGCATTACCGGACTCGTTGTGAGAATAGATCCGTTGGCAGTCGGTTGGGGAAAAGTGATAGAACTCCGCAGGTATGTCGAGCTTTTCAAACAATCTGGCAAGTTCACCATTGCATACATGGAGAGGGCAGGTGAGAAAGAGTATTACTTGGCCAGTGCATTCAACGAAATATTTGTGCCTCCAAGCGGAGGACTCAGTCTTCGAGGGTTTGCAGCGACTGGCTCCTTCCTTCGGGGGGCGCTGGAAAAGGTCGGTATACAACCCGAGGTCAGGCGCATTGGTGAGTATAAATCTGCTGGAGACCAAATCTTAAGAAAGGACATGAGCGATGCGCAAAAAGAGCAGCTGAATGCAATTTTGGACGATGTTTCCAAGCACTGGGTGAGCACCGTCGCCGCCGCTCGCAACAAGTCAGAGTCCGAGGTGCTGGAGATGCTGGATCGAGGTATCTATGACATGAGTGATTTCAAGAGCGGTGGTTGGGTCACGGATCTGAAGTATGAAGACGAAATTGAAGATTTATTGAAGGCCAGAACAGGTGGAAAGGACGACCAGGTCCGAGCTGTCAAGTATGACAGATACAAAAAGGTGTCGCGCTCCGCTTTTGGAATCGACGGCGGGAAGCTCATTGCTGTTGTGAGGGCATCTGGTGCCATCACTGGAGGGGACGGGGGAGGCGTAGGTGGTTCCGGAATAACAGCCAAGCCCTTCATTGCTGAACTGAGACGCCTTGCGAAGAATAAAAAGGTTGCAGCAATCGTGCTCAGGGTTGACTCCCCCGGCGGGGATGCCCTCGCTTCTGATCTGATGTGGCGCGAAATCCAGCAGCTGGGAAAGAAAAAGCCCATCATAGCCTCGATGAGCGATGTCGCTGCGAGTGGGGGGTATTACATGGCCATGGGTGCTCAGAAGATAGTCGCAGAATTTCTCACCATTACTGGGTCGATCGGAGTGGTGACTGGCAAGTTTAATTTGCAGGAGCTGTACAATGACAAGATTGGATATAATAAAGTTATACTGAGCAGGGGCAAGTATGCTCAGCTGCTTGCAGAAAACAAGGCATTCACAGAAGAGGAGTCTAGTTTGTTCGATAAGGCAGCTCAATTTGCATATGAATCTTTCAGGAACAAGGCAGCAGCGTCTAGGCAGATGGCGGTGGACGACATGCAAGAAAAGGCTCAAGGTAGGGTTTGGACTGGACAAGCTGCCTTGAATGTCGGGCTTGTGGATTCCATTGGCGGTTTGAATAAAGCTGTAGCACTAGCAAAAGAGGCAGCAGGTATCCCTGCACAAGACAAGGTCAGATTGATGGAGGTTTCAAGAGCTCAAACATCTCCCTTGGCCCTGCTCTCTGGAGGAGGTGCACTGGTACAGCTGATTCTGGGAATAACAGCTGTCATTTCGCAGGGAGTGAGTGGCCAATTGTCTGTAGCACAGGTTTTTGAACAAGCGTTGCAGAGTGTCTTATCTCTAGGTGGGGGCATAGTGACAGGAGGGGGGGCTGTTGGCCAGCCCTCAGCCAAGCTGCCCATGGACATCACCATCGACGGTGTGGCATCTCAATCCCTCCACCTCCTCCCCGAACCCGTCAAAAATTCTTCTCCTTCCTCTCATGCCAACAGCTATACTACTGGAGAAACCTTATTTGATTAACTAATTCTTTTTACACTTTCTAGTGTGCTGTAATAGTTTATGTATACATATGTCGTACAGTGATAAGCACGAAAGGATATACGTGGGTGGGTAAAATATGCCTAGGAGAGCATATGTGACCGTCGCGGAAGAAGACAAAAACATAATTCCTCTGGGGGGAGTGGTGAAATACATACTGCAGCTGCGCTGCATCACTGTCAAAAGTACTACATGATAGGCCAGGAGCACGAGGAGTAGTCTATCAAGGGTCAACCAGTCATACCCATACCTGCACCCATTCACCACCCAGGCATACACCCAAGACAGGGGCATGGGCAGGTATGCCACATATGCCCGTGTGATGTGATGATGGGCATTGCTGTTCTTGTTCTTCTTATTAATAGCTGTAGTTAAGAGGATGCTGAACAGAGTCCCCAAGACAACTGGCAAACAGGGGTGTATGACAGAGACAGAGAGAGTCCCTGAGAGGAAAACTACGTATCCTCCTGTGCTGGGTAGTGAGAAATGAGGAGCAGTCCTCCTGCCTGAAACAACACTCATCACGGCCTGCAGGATGAGCGCCACACCGGAGGCCAGGAGGAGGATGCACACAGCCTCTGCCATTGGCACTCCAATAGGAAGAGACAGAAGGGAAAGCAGGAGGGGCTTGTTGGAGAGAGACATGGCAAATATCAGAGCAGGCAGGGCGTAGACTTGGTGTCTGAGGGCTGTTGCCACCCATGCCCCTATGTCAATGTCCACCTTAGCCACCACATCACACCTGGGGTCGGTTACCAAGACGAGCGAGCCTTCATCGCGCGTGAGCCACAGTTTCCATGGGCCTTCAGCGCCATATTGCGACAGTTGTTGCCCATCATCCGCGTCTATGACGATCAGTAAGGGTCTAAAAATTGCACCAGTCGCTTTGCAGTCGTACTGCGCAATGGTCAGCATTGAAGGACCTCTTGAGTGTCCGAATATGAGTTTCGAAAGGCCGGTTCTGATAGGAGTGCTCTCAGCAAAGGTCAAATACGTCAGTGGACTAGACGACACATTTGCAGTGGTGGTGGTGGAGGAGGTGAAGGGAGATTGGATGATAACTCTACTCTCTCCACCACCACCAATAGTAGTTGCAGGAGAAGCCGCAGGAGTTGCAATGATAGATACGCCTTGAGCAACATACAGACTTGAACGGTTTGCAATAAATGAAACCCACGTTGTATTTTGGTGCCAATCAATGCCAGCTATGACTTCAAACCAGGGCCTGGGCACGTATCTTTGGGTTTCTAAGAGTGGGGGTAGCTGCAACACTGGGGTCGGTTGGTTTTCCGCACATGGAGGGGCATGGCCTGAGGACAGGACGATAAAAGGGCCGAATGATGAAAAGTGCACAAGGGTCGGTTCTTCTGCTGTAAGGAATGTCATCTCCTTGTCTACTACTACGACCACTTCCGATGAAGTAGGCTTGCGTGTCTGTTCGCATTTTTGTTGAGTTTGAGAGGCTGTGAACCGATCCTTTGCTAGTTCAGCCACGATGCTGGCATCATCCCTCCTTTCATTACCTTCACCTGCTGCAGCCGCTACTGCTGCTACTGGATACACTGAATCCAGTAAGAATGGAATGACGGTTCGAACGAGCTGATTACAAGACACAATGCTCTGGTGGGTTGCACCGGTCCATACTCCTGGTATGTCTTCGATCCTTACTGAAAGAGTCTTCCTATTGTTCATTGTTGCCTTCTCGTCGGCGCTCCGGCTGTGCGTGTGTCTGTGGAAAATATCGCCAGGCGAAGACAGGATATTTATTTTGTACACATCCTCCTCATCATCATCATCTTTCTTTGATGATACTGCATGTGCGTATGCTGGTGGCATGTATGTAGGTACTGGAGGTAGAGGAGCACTGAGGGAGAGGACACAAGAGACCATGCGGTGGCTGTCTTTGGATCCCAGCAATGTGAGGGCCTGAGCGGCGATGACCCCTCCCATGCTGTGAGTGATGATCATTATTTTGGTGGAGTGCTTGGAGTACAAAAACTTTATGGATTCAGAGGTGAAAGAAGCCTGCTCTGGGACAAGATGGGGCTGTAGTGCGCTGGGTTCCTCATTGAATCGAGCAGCGTACCATTCGAGAAAAACTGGAGGAGACGAGGCGTGCGTCTTTCCTCGCCGCGTGCATTCTCTGCTGCTTTCTGAAGCTAGTGAACGCATCTGCTGTTCTGTGCCTGCATTTCCGTGGATGAAAAGTACAGGTGCAATAAATGCTCTTGCTCTCAAAGTTGATATGTCTTCCTGGCGGAGTGGATCTCTGTCGAAATACCGCAGGATGGAGTAGCGAGGGTGTTTGGAGGGCAATTCTACGGAATCGTATCCTTCATAGATGTAGGTGGTATCGCAAAGCAAGTCATCGTCCAGTTCCTTGTAAAAATGAACCACGAGTAGAGTTCCTAAGACCGCAGCAACAGTGATCCAGAGAAAAGAGCCTATCCGCATCCCTAAACAGTAGGAACCATAACACCCCTTCTATTTGGAAATAGATCGGAATCTTTAACTGTCAATAGTGACGGAAAACTTTTGGCACATAACAAGTGCAGTGCAACGGTGGTGGGACGCTGCTGTGTGAATGGAAAGCAGACTTGCAGCCATATTTGCTGGCTGTCACTTGGTGAAAGAGTGGACTACGTTCTATGCAGGCTGTCGCCTCTTTTAAACGTTGCAATCAGTGAGAAGTTCACTTGCTTGGAAAGTTTGTTGGTTGACCATCCAATATCTTTCGTCCTCTCTCAGCAATGAGCTGTCGCAATTTTTTTCAATATGTGTCAAGGCTGCATACCTTTGCCCCAGGAAACCCGTAAGGGAGATTCGAGCACAGCTACCATATTGTACGTCTTGAATGGTGCAGTTATTTGTGATATAAGAAAGGAGTACAGGCGTAATAGTGATGCCAATGAGCCCTGATCCTCAATATTTTGTAATTGTCACGTGAGCACATGGCTGAATTGTCGTCTCCTAGCTCCCTCCCGGAGACATCAGTCGTAGTCACACCTGCGTCGGAGCTAGAGGATGACGGTGCAGCATACATGGATGTGCTGAGCGACACCCTTGCTGAACTCGCTGGAGAGCCTTTTACTGACGTGTTCGCTACACCGGCCAGCAGTGTCTCGGATATGGCAGAGCAATATGACCTTATAGATGACTTTGACTTTGATCTATTAGATTTCAGAAGAGAACCAACGGCAGATCTTAAGGAGGCGGTGAAAACTCTGTTACGACGAGCTGCAACTCCTCGAAGAATACTTTTGAGAGACAAGATTGCTTTTGTAGTAGGCACCACCGACTTGTGGCTCACAGCGTACTGGTTGGGGGCAAGTCCAGAGACATTTCATCTGTTCTACACACCAAAGATTATCGCTCTTCTCATCATCAGAATCATTGTTTATCGTAGCAAGAGGTGGGGTCCATATCTCTATGATTTTTGTTACGCGGCACAACTCCTGCAGCTCATCCAGCTCTATGCCCTGCCCACGAGCATCGTCCTTGCAAAAGTTATGTTTGCCATCAGTATGGGTCCATTGCTGTGGAGTATTGTTGCTTTCAGGAATAGTCTGGTGCTTCATTCTTTGGACAAGACCACCTCACATTTCTTGCATTGGGCACCTGCATGTGTTATGTATGCTCAAAAGTGGGGCCCCTCCAACCCTGCCCTGAAGGAAAAGCTGTCAACAGATCCTCTTGCTGCATCTGAATGGCAGTCTGCTTCATTGAGAGAACTTGCTTTGTACCCCTTGATCTTCCATGGTATCTGGGCGGTGGCATATTATGTGAAGATATTTGTAGTAAGCAGCGAGAAAATACAGAAGAAGGGGTACGAGACCCTCTTTCAGTATGTCACACGGTCGAGAAAGTCTGTCTTTGGGGCAGTCGTTTTGAGGTTTCCAGAGAAGTATCAGCCGATAGCATACATGGTGTTACACCAAGTATTGACTTTGATGACTATGTTGCTGACTTCGATGTGCTGGAAGTATAGGGCAGCGAACAGAGCGTTGCTCGTTCTCATTTTCGTGATGAGTGCGTGGAATGGAGCGTCCTTTTATTTCGATGTCTTTGCTTCAAGGTACTTGTCCCAGCTTGGCTTGCATCAGAATAGTAAAGGGGTCGTTGTGAGCAGAGCAATGACTCCAACAAAGAAGGCTGACTGATAATTATGAG